>CAXKVW010001087.1:0-57770 GCA_964058825.1 Carex arenaria
CCAACCTATTTGCTGTCAAGCTAGAGACTAGCAAAGTACATTTTGTTTTTGCTTCATTGCTCCTTTTCTTCCTACTTATTATCAATTGTGATTAACCATATATCAATTCCAAGGAATGAATTATAATTAAAATTCCCAAAAAGAATTCTTTGAAAGAAGGAAGGAAATAGAATCAGCCATAAAATCTCTTACTGGGCGGTTATGAGATAGGTAATGCGGCAATGCTTGCCCCTTTTTCCAATATTTGTGGACATTTTTCTTTAATAACAATTCAACCAATTACAAGGAAAAGGACACATCAATTAGTCATACTTACCATCCGTCAAGGGATTTGATGCTAACTAATTTTGCAGTCGCCACACATACTCATAGAGAAGCCAAACTGCCATTAAAAGGGGAAAAAAAAAATTATGAGGGTTTACACAATTTGTTAATGAATCTATTCAACTCCCAAGATCGAGTCTAAGTGCTCTTTAAATGTTAGCAATAATGCCTCCAATTTCTCTCTTTAAAGAGTAGCCGTAAAAATTTAGTATCGATAGAAAATGGCTTATGATTTTCCATCATTAATTGTTTCTAATATTACTGAAAAACTTAGATGCTACTAGAGCCTCTTGATCGATTAAAGAAAGTTGATGCAAGACTCAATCTTACTCAAGGAATCCTTGAAAAGGTAAATCTTTCATTAAGTAATGTTTATCAGGGGTAAATCTGCAAAATGTAGACTAAGCATGAATACTTTTGTCCAATAGGATAGATTGTAGGTGAAGAGCTAGGGGTGCTGCTGGGTATGGACTCTTTTGCACCAGTATTAGCTCTTCAAAATCTTATAAACTTATTTTCAGAACAAAAAGGCAGTTCTGAGAAAGAGTACGATGTGGTGGTATTTGATGGGATGAGCTCAGAAGAAACATTACGCCTCATAGGTGCTACAGAAAGAGCAAGGTATAGAACTATGTGCTGGATAGTATATATTATATGGTATATATTTTTTCCTTCCTTTTTTATGATTCCATTAGTTAGGAACTACTCTTTGTATCTTTATTAACAGGTCATACTTAAAGTACGTGAAGGATTTGGCAGAAAAAACTGATATTGGGAGATTAACCTCTCCTTCTATAATTAAGCTAGTATATGACTCCGTAAGGATGCATGGTAGAACAAGTGAAGGGAAAACAAGCAGTGAGATTTGGGCTGAAATTGAAGGCCTTATTGAGGTATCTCTTTATTAGCATTGTACCAGTCATGACTGTACCAATGGAATCTTGTAAAACTGTACTTGGTTTTTGTGTTTATTTTGATTTTTGTATATTATTGTAATATTGTTTGTTTCATTTTTCCTTTTTCATCTCCTGATATTGTACAATAAATACTTCAAAACCACATGACACAGCAAAGACAACATTAAGGTATAAACACACATAAGCTTCAAAGAACCCCCAATAAGAAATATAGAAGGAACCAGGATACCGAAGAGAAAAAAACAAAAGATGTATTGTTTGCTTACTTCCTCATTTCTTATTTCAGTGCAATCCTTAAAAATATATAACAATTGCTTCTTTTCAGAAAACCTCATTATGGCTTACAAATCCTAGAAACTTTGGATGCTATATTGTAATGGACCTGACTCAACCGGCATCTGTCTCAGCTGCATTACGATACTGGGGCTGTGCGATTCAAGCTGGAACTCATGTGTCAGCAGCATTTGGTTTTCTCCCTCAAGTTTCTCCAGTTGAAAAAGAAGCTTCTGAAAAGTTCTCTCCATTACCTTTCTCAATACTTCCTCTGGATTCATCTGTTGGTTCCTTCTCCAGTAGTGCTAAAGAGCTTCTAAAGTGTAGCCCAAAATGTAAATATTCATATGTTTCTTTTGATCCCAAGGAGAAGACGGTGACTCTTTTCATGCCAGGATTTGACAAGTCAGAGATCAAGCTTTTTCAAGTATGTTATGCTTAGATATTTTCATTTTGTTTCCTCTATTAGTTATTTCTCTGTGGCAAAGAGCAAGAATAATAACATTAAACTTATGAAAAATGAAATTAAAGAAAAATGCAAAATGCAGTATCGTGGTGGGTTGGAGTTGTTGGTGGAAGCAGGGGATCAGAGACGTATCATTAAACTGCCAGGCAACATGCAGGGGAAAGTAGCTGGTGCCAAATTTGTTGATAGAAACATCATCATCAAGCTTCGGTGATGTTTAAAATCTAATTGTAAGTAACAATTTTTTTTATTTATACTTGGAGAAGTTATTTTCTGTGTTCGCCTTTTTGAGGAAAATACTGTGTCATTTTTGCATGAATAATATTTCTAACGGAAGCTTAAACTGGATTTGAACTTGCACAAATAATTATCAAAGGAATTTCGAAATAATATATCAGTTTTAAGGAAAACAATCTGAATAATTGCAAGAGGATTTTCAGCTAGGGTTTTGCACTGCTCTGAATTGTGACTTGGAATGTGAGGTAGAAAAACGGTGTTAAGTGTTTCTTTTTGAGGACTACTCCTTGTTGGCCTGTAACATGTGCATGATGAATGACCTCCTAACTAAGAACTACATTATCAAGAATGTATCTCCCTTTAATAAATGCAGCTTGAGATGGGCCTATAATCCTGGCAATGATGTGTTATAGTCTAAATGTTAGAATTTTGGACAAAATCTTAAAGCTACAATTGACTAAACTTATAGAGGTCTATATTGTTTCAATCTTTCAGCATCATGTTCTTCAGGGATGAGACATATAACTGATTTGTTAATTGTTTGAAAGTGTATGATTGTAGAAATGAGAGCATATCAAGATCAAAAAATTCTTAATCAAATCCCAAAAGAATTAATAAAATTTGAAGGATATTATTCATGTCATTTTGTTTTTTTTCACTCATTATTTAAATAATTAATTAATTTTTTTATATTTGTGAAACTTTCTTAGCCTTGAACTGGTTAAACTAAATCATTTAAAATATTTGACATGCAGGGAAGGTAGTTTAGCAATCTCTCTGTGTATACTGATTTAATTTGTCAAATAGCACAGATGTTATTTTGTGCTTGTCTATTGATATGTTGAACGCGCATACTGATTTTTCTGAATTGTTTGGCTTACGTTGCACCGTGAAGTGATTAAAACTTCATTCAAATTAGATGTTTTCAATTAATTTTGAACTTATTTTCATGTGATAAAATTATTAAAAGCTGACAATAATGCTTCAAATATCATATAAAACTTGCACAAAATATTATTAGAAAGAATTCAAGATCAAAGCTTGATTTGACATAACAAATTATAAAAGCTTGATGTAACATCACTAGTATTTTAGTAAACTTGTTCTTATTCACTATTCCTATTGCATGAATATATTATAAATATTATTAGTAAATATAGTACAAGAAAAATCTATTAATATTTTGAATATTATTGCCTTCGGATATTAATGACAATGTTTGTTTAACAAGTCTTGAATTCTCGATTCATGTTTGTTTAACTGTGCTTTAATTGTATCTTCCGTTCGATTCATGTTTTTTAACTTTGCAGGAACATCCGTTCCCACCCCATACTACGTTGTGTGTCACTGATAGGTGGGTCCTATTAAAACTAGAATTTCATAACTCTACCAAATGAACTTTCTTATATACTTAGTCCTGAATGTTAGCCAATTGTGGCCATTACGTTCTTAATACAAAATGCACGTTTACAACTGATCCAGGTATGTTTGGTTAGATTGAGAACTATTTTTGTGGTTAGGTTATTCAGAATAGTCTATTCGGTGTTTTGTTGGATTAGAATAACTAGAATAGTGAATTCCAACTTTTTGTCTTATTAGAATAGACTATTCCTAAAAGTTTTGAGATTTGACTATTCTAATAAGTCAACCAATAACTTTTTTTGATTTGACTATTCTGATTAGAGTCCTCATCAATTGATGATTTGCTGGAGGCATGAAGTTTTGGGACAAATCTAAACTTTACAAATATTAAAAAAAATGGGCTGAATGCAAACATGATAATTGATCTTCTTTTTTCATTGGATTTTTTGATGATCACAGAACCGTCTTTTATCGGCATTTAAACTATTTCAGAGATCTGATCTTGTTTCTTCAAGAAATTTGGGAATTGGTGGAAAATATGGAAAAAAAAAAAATAACAAGAGAATTGAATTAATACCGAAGAAATAAAATCAATCCTGAAAGAAAACTTAATTTATCTTTTATTTTTTAGTAAATTGAAAAGATTCCCAACTTACAAAAAAATTAAAATTACAAGGGTATTTTTAACGTGCATTGTATGCACATCCTATTTTAGCGTATGATCAAAATTAGAGTTCCATTGATTCTTAAAGGTTAGACAAATAATTTTCAATAATATAATCAAATTGAATGTGACAAAATTGCTTCAATTAGGTGCCAAGAAACTAATAATGAAGTAGAAAAAAGAAACCAATAATATTAAAAAGAAAATATTCCTCATTTCTGTTGCCCACACGGAAAAAGAAAGTGGCGTTGGTTAGTAGTACAAGTATATTTATACTAAACTTTATTGTTCTGATGGTCCCAGTTTTCAACCTCTTAATTGTTTTTTTTTTTCCAAAAGACAAAATAAAAAAGGTGGACCAAGAAAATAAATAAAGTGGTGTCTGAAATCCATTGCTTGGAAGCTTCTCCTCAAAATCAATTGTTGGAATACGGTCGTTGATAAGTAGAATAAACTACTACTAGCTGAAAAGCCTAAATAAATTAATGCCAGTATATAGATTGCATGCAGTTGAAAGACCTCTCTTCATCAACTATTACCAGCAAATTGGATATAATCCCATTACAGATGGATGATATGAAATCAGGTCGATACAAGATGGAGATAAGATCACAGATTAATTTTTTTGCAAAATTTATAATTTTTATATTAGGAGGGCTGGATCGTAAAACTTTTAGTGTGTCCGACTTTACCGTGTTTTTTATATAGGGCTGACTCTGATATTGGATTGCTGGTTTAGGAATGAATCGTTGCAGCATCTACTCGGGAGAGAAACAAAACTAATTGAAGTATTTTACTTTATACGTGTTAAACAAAACTAGTTAAATATTTAAAAAAATAATATATATATTTAAAAAAAATAGTATAATGTTAAAAACACACCATCACATTGTCATATTTTAGTGTTAAAAATGCTTGCATGTTTACATATTCTACCACCAAAAAAAAGATATTTACATATGTTATATATCTGCTAAAAGAAATAAATACTAAACATCGTGTAAGACAGTAAGAGTGAACACAAGATCAGGGGCAAAGCCTGAGTCCGCATCCCCTCAGGTACCGGACTGAGTATAATACTCCAGCCGTGTCAAAAGTAATGTGATGTCTATTTAGATATAGGGAGGTGGTTTTGAGATTTGTGCCAAATTAAAACTGATGATACAAATCTCATTCTCAGTCAATTATTGTACTAAATTTGAATTCACTAAGCCACCCCGCGCAAAAAATATACTAGCAGCTCTTTCATTTATTGAAATTACATAATACCTATTTATCCAACATTCTCAATCTTAATTTTTTGGTTCCGCCTATGGACAAGATTTACACCTAAGACATTGACTTTCTCTAAACACTTTTTAATTTCAAGAAAAAAAAAACAAGGTCTTTTATCTTTTATTACAAAAATGTCATGCATTTTCTTTTATTTCTATAGTGCAGTCATTTTCTCTGACTACTATCTTTTCCCACCAAAATTTTCTATCAAACACTATTAGGAAATATTGAAATAGAGTGAAAGAAACATCTTTCCAGAATAATTATACTTTATCGTGAAAGAAATGAATGATATATCAAATGATATCAAACGAGGAAATTTAGGTAAATTTCTGTTCTCATGATTTTGTTGACTATTTGTATGATGTACATATAATTAGGCATCTATCATTGAAGCTCAATAATTAGTATCACAAATTGTTGACAAGTCCATAGTAGTACAAAATATTGGTTCACATCTTGCAAATTTGAATTCATCTAATCACACTTTTTTTTTTTAATCATTTCATCCTCCTTAAGTAAAAATTGGAAACCATTCTACCTCTAGTTAGATTGTCACAGATGTAACACTCAGCACGTGTTCGGCTGCCGCTGTTTCTGTAGGAAAAAAAATTCACTCAGAGTGAATTTTTTTTCCACAGAAATAGTGTCTCGGTTATTCAAATTGAACCCGAACCCAAACTCATTCTCGTTCCCGACAACCGAACATGCCTTTCAAGTTTTACAAAGATTCCTGAATTTAATTGGAACATACATCTCTTTCAACTTGAAAAATGAGCTAATTGATTGATGCGTTGACTACAGCCACAAGTCTGACCTATATGGCTATATAGGTTCTTATTCCTCTGATATAGATGCATATATTACCGTTAGTAAATAACCATCGAAAATGATCAGTAACATCATTAATTTCTTGTTTGAGAAGCTGCTGTCAGCGAATGAAGTTTTTTATACTTTTTTTTTCTCTACTTAAAAAACTTTTTTAAATTTAAACATCCATTAAATAAAAATAATTTAAACCAACTTATTATAAAATAATTAACTCCGATCCCAATCATTCAAATTCGTTGAGATTGTGTATGGAAAAATTTCTTTATCGAGATACGTGAATGGAAAATTTTGAATGGTTGAGATTGGAAAGGCAGGACCCTAATTTTCTCTAAAAAAAAACAGTAGAGTCGGATCCAACTTCAAGACTCTGCATAACATTCTAAAGAAGCACTAAAAAGAAATGGATTATGACACAGTGACTCGCTACATGGAATACTCTGAGAGTAACCACAAAGAAACATGATAAGATCTTTGCATCAGTTCGGTGCATTGCACTTTTTTGGCAAGCTTATCAGTTCGCCCACTATCAACACAGATATGTAAAAATCAATTACTTTTCAAGTCCAAGTTCAAGATCCATATCAGTAACCTTTTGAAAATTGAAACCAAGTACGAATAGTGGGTTTGCATGCCATAAAATTGAGTTACCTTTTTACAGAAACCTTCTCAAAGCAAAAGCTGCTCCGTTCAATGCTTATTTCCAGTTGGTTTTTCCCTATAATTCAAAGAAAAATGATATTTTTCGTCCACCAATAACGCCTTGTCCAAATTCATACTCTGTATAAAAAATTAGAGAACTGTGAAATTTTACAAATTTTATTATATTTTATAGAAAAGTTATGATGGCTATATATATAAATTTCTCTGTTTTATATGAAATTTGAGCAAACGATGTTTTATTGGTGGACAAATACAGAACGATTGTTTCCCAAACAACTGTTAACAGATATCTACTTCAAAAATACTATTAAAGAAAAAAGTTCGAAGCTCATGTTTATAATATCAGGCTCTTTGTTTTTTTCTTTTAAAAAATAAGGCAAAAAGCCCATTGCATTAGCAATATGAGTTCAATGACAAACATATCAGGTTCTTTGTATGTCATTTGCTGGATAATTTGCCAATTGCAGAAGTATCATTTATGTTATGTTATTTATATACCTATCATTCTGCTTTAAAATATCGATACTGAGAAGAATAGGGCACAAAACAATTCATATATTCTTTGTTTTCTTTTGCGTTGAGTTTAGTTTTTAAATTGTGCTCTTCCTATCATACAAAACCACTCTTCTTGAAACGGTAATAAATCCCTAACAGCGTCTCTCTAATGAAAGAGATAACAGATCACAAAAAACAAACAAACAAACAAAGAGAGTATATATTTTGGCATATTTATATTATTTCTCCAATTTCAATTATTTTTGACTGTTTATTTCTTCATTATTTGCTAATAATTTACATAGACAATATGATCACAGAACTGAACCAAAACTTGTAACCTTGAAACAAACAATCTGTTGCCAAACAGCTAGCACCTAACTGGTAATAAAAGCTACGTACTTTCATCCTTACTGGTGAAATCATATTACAACCTGCAATAACAATTATACAGAAGCAAACCATTTCCTATCCTTTCCTTGTTCAAGGAATAATAACATCCTTTTTTTCCTAATTTTAATTAACTGGCAGCATAGATACATGTTGCCCCAAGGTCATCCTTAGAGGGCTCCGCATAGGAGAGCGAGGCGGCACTGTATCCAGCTTTTTTCCTTCGGCATCATAATAAATCACTCCGGAGAAGTTCAACGGCTGACATTTCTCCCCCATCAATATTGATTTCCTCCAAACTCCATCATGACCATTCAAATTTTCGCCGTTGACCGGACGGTTGCTTTCTTTCAGGTTGGTCTTTCTCTTTTTCGGGTTGGTGATTAGCGACCGGGCTACACGTGACATGTGCTTGGAGCATGTGTTAAGAAGCATAGTCACAGCTTGTAGAACTCCAACAGCCATGGTGGAGAGAAGAGAGAAAGAAAAAATGAGGGAAGTTTGAACTTTGGATTGAAATGTAAGGATGGTTGGTTCTAAATTTGGAGTTTGAATTTATATATAGTGGAGGAATGAAAGGACGGTGGTTGATGCTTGGTGTGGCTAGGTCTGTGTTTATTTATTCTTTGATAGTGGAGGAAGAAACCGGGTCAAATAAGTTGGTCAGAATGGTTTTAATAGGTTATCTTTATTAATTAATTCTGATAATGATATATTCTTGTGAGAAGAAATTTTGTAATTAATTAGTTCTTTAAACTTATCGTGCTCTTAGTGTTCTTTGTTTTGAGTTGATTAATGTTATGTCAGTATAGCTGGTATAAGCTTAATCCTGTATAGATCCAGTATATATGTTGAGTATAGTTTTCTTTTTTATAGGTATTATTTAATTTTGCAAAGAAATATGTTTGTTATTGGAATCCAACCCACCATTTAGCTGTTGGTAGGTTCATATTTTTTATTTGGATTCTTGGTTAGGCGACAAAGATTGCTTTCTAGCTAATTTTCTAGAATGTCAACTGGAAATCCATCATTATATCTTTGCAACTAATTCTTAAAGTGTTATAAAAACATAAAAATTATGAAGTTTGAAAGATTGGTATTAATGTCTATAGATTTATATCATATGAAAGTACCTCGCAGGTGTCATATTCTTCAAACTTATTTTCATGTTATTAACTAGATATAATGTGACAGCTCCGAAGTCCGAACTTTAAATTTGTGGCAATTGCCTTTTCACCCTCCTCGGAAAATTAGATTATTTTATATATAATTTATCCTTCAAACTTCAATTTAGTTATCTAAAAAATATTGATCCAATTACCCTGAAGGTATATAAAATGATCTTATTAACAATATTTATATATATATTTTTTTCTATTTGGAAGCAAAAATAGAGATATTGTGAATCTTTTTCCTTTAAATAATTTATCATTGAAAAAAAGTGTTCTGTACGTATAAGTATTATAGTAATATTATTATTATTATAAGAGCTCCTGGGAATCTTTTAATCCAATTATTTTTAGATCCCTTTTGCAAAGGTTGAACATATATCTCTTAATTCGTAGAGAAATGAGATATATTATCATCTATGTTATGAAATTTTAGAAGGGATTAATTATTACAGTTTTTTTTTCGAATAGAGCAATTATTACAAATTGAAAATTTGGAGATGCAATTTCAGAATTAAAAGTTCGAAGAACTAGGTGTAATATGTATTTAATTATTCATAGAATCATATAAAAAAAAACATAAATGATAAAACACTTCAATAGCTTCCCATCACTAAAAATTGAAAACATCTTTTTCAGATATGACAAGTTCTAAAACTATATTAATGTTACCTACTTTTCACATTACATTTAGTGTCCGCATTTACTGTGATTATATATGGCGAATTCTATAATTATCATTATATCCAAATTTTAGGAATATAATTGAAAGATTAGATTACAACTTTATTTTTTTTTTAGGGAGAATTAAAGTTCTATAATATGATTTGAAATAATTCTGACCATAGTCTAAAAATTAACGATTTTCCACTTGAATTCTATCAAATTATAAACATTATATGTTAATTTTGTTAAAAAAGAAAGAAAAAAAAATTAGGCAGTACATGTTCTTAATTAGCTTTTATTTTTAGTTTTGGAATTGACTCCAATTCTGTAGAGAGACGGAGACGTTATGGACTAAAATCTAAAGTATAACAGAATGAGAGGCGGGAAAACTATATAGCATTATTAGCTATATTGTACTTAATTTCTTTTGTTTTCTTTAAGAGATAAAATCTACATGATTTTTAATTAACATCCACACATAATTTAAGGCACTATTGAACAGTCCGAAGTAGGCTGCCAATCATCAATTCAACGAGAAAACGTGAGACATGACGAGTTGTTTTTGTCTTCTATGAAATAATTAACAACACCTGGCTGTTGCTTTTCCACAATATATTTTTTAAATAATGATCTTGATCTCCATTTCATTTAAAGCAAACATAAATTAAAATAACCGAGGAAGGAATGAAGGTAGTGTACTAGTGGAATTGTGTGACATTTCACATTTGTATGTGAAATGTCAAGAAATCTTTTTTGAGGCTCTGTTGGATCTGATTTTAGACTACAATATAAAATCAAATTTAGGATAGAGATGGTTCTACAATCAAACCAAATTTAGTCATTTTCAAAATTTTGAAAATTTTAAATATGCCTATTGAGAATTAATTGAATTTTTTTCTTTGTTTTTAATATTTTAATATAGATTATTATTTTTATAAAATACAAAATGTGCTCAAAGCTTAATGATTAAAATTTTATTTTGTGGTTACAGTGACATGAGTTTAAATTCTAATTATCACATATCTTGTATTTTACATTTCAAGCTAATCAATTTAAATTTTCTAATTATGTCTTTGACTCAAGGTGACTTGTTTTATCTCTAATGTGATTTAATTGTAAGTTAAGTGAAATCGAGCTCGAATTTAAATCAATCTAATTATCAAATTCAAACTAATTCAATTCTACTTGTAAGCTTGATCTTACTATGAAAATGTCATCAATTTTTTTTCATATGCAAAACATACCAACATTTAATGAATTTTTCAGGCTGATGTGTGCTCCACTCTCTGTTCTTGTTTTAATGGATGATAAATATGCCAACCGGTGTGTGTGTGTGTTTCACCCTCTATGATTATGATAACATAATTCTTTTCTAAATGATAAGTACTACCTCTCCTATTCCAAAATGGATTACTATCTGTCATTACCAAATGACTTTTCAAAATAATATCATCATCATAATTAAACTTGGCCACTTGGGGGGAATTTCACGTATACCGCTAAAAAATACTCAAAATTACGTATCCCTCCTCTAAACTTCCAAAACTCACATATTTACCCATTTTATTGTTAATTCTAAATTTATAAAATGCTCATTTTACCCTTTATTAAAAGCCTACATAGTTTTTAAGAAAATTGTTAGATACTTATTATACCCTTTACCCTTTATAAATACTCCTTTATGAAATACCCAATTTTCCCTCGAAAATAGATCAAATATAAACCAACATTTTTCTTAAGCAAGTTACAAATTTTTATGCTTTTAATGAAGGATAAAATAGATGTTTATAAATTTAAAATGAGTTTAATATAAAACACAATGAAACAAGTAAATTTGTGAATTTTGGAAGTTTAAAGGAGGAATATGTAATTTTGAAGTTTAGATGGGAGAATACGTAATTATGAAGGTTTTTAGGGGTATACATGAAATCCCCCTTAAACGTATATATGAGATTCCGAGATTATATAGTAAGTACAAACTCTAGATTATTTAATTATTGGGTAATTGCATGCCAAGTCTAACATCATTACACTAAAGAAGGATTAGTGTTGCATACGTAACTAGCTAACACCACTATGATTTGTTGATTTGACCATAGAAAGCACGTAGCACGTACTTCATCAATTTGATGTATTTGATGAAATTTTTTGAATTCCATGACTGGATATATTTTTTTAGTATAATCTTCAAAAAGTTTTACATCATGATCTCCCTCCGATTTTTTTTTTATATATGCTACACTTATTACAAATAAAATTAAGTACTAATTAATAATCTACTGTCTATTGTATTGTTTACACAAACTCTGTATATAAAATTATAGATGGGGATCTTATATGCATTTTAGTTCATCCGATAAATCTTAACATGACTATTAATTAAGTACTTTTATAGAGTGAGGCAATAGTAATATTCATAGCGCAGATTGGTCCGTATTATAGGTTAATATATTTTTTTTTAATTCTAATGGTCATCGGGACAATTCAATATGGTATTCACATGAATATGTATTTATAAATTAAAATATATATATATTTTTTAGATGGATAGAAAATTATTTTTTGTGATCCATAATTTTCAGATCGAGCGATTTAATTTACAAATGAATATTCATATGGAGACCGTGTTGAATGGTTCAGATTGATTGTTAAGACTTTCAAACTGAAAATTTGAGTCCGTAGTGTGAACAATTATATATGCATAGATAGCACCATCGCCTCACTCACTTTTATAAATAACATGGACAATACTGATATTACGCATCAAACTACGTCTCTTATATAGATACAAGTTTAAAATTTAGGGTTCATTTTGGTAGAGGCTAAATTTTTTATTTATATCATATTAAAAAATATTAAATCAAATAACCTATGATAATTAAATTTCTACCACATCTGTCATTTTATTTGACAGACACAAAAAATTGTGTCCACCAAATAAAATAACAGACATATAATAGTGTCCACCGTTTAAATGACGAACACATGCTTACTTATTAACCTCAAGACTGTCCTTTTTTGATGACCAAATGATGACTATTTTAATTTATAGTAAGAATATAGTATATATCTTCAATCATTCTGACTATTTCAATGATCAAATGATGACTATTCTTACAATAGGGAGCAGGTAGCTTTCCCTCATGAAATGGCGTAGCTTCCCTCAATTTAGCAAATCAAACTGGGAATGTCATTTTATTTGGCTGGTAGAAATATAATTTTCACAGATCAGTGATTATTTGATTTATTAATTTTTAAATATGGTATATATAAAAATTTCAGAATAAGATTTGGTCCAAATGGCTTTGGACCGGACACCATCCAAAGCCTCTAAAAATCGTAAGATTAAAGTCCGAACAGTTGATCCGAACCGCTCAATATGATTTCCATATTAAAATGTGCTGAGAGATCAAATTTTATATTTTTTGGAAATTGTTTACTATTTTTTTAGATACGTACAACATCATTGTTTCTGAACAGTCGAAAAACAGTGATTTTGTACGTATCTAAAAAAATAGTAAAAATTTTTGAAAAAAATATAAAATTTGGTCTCTAAGCACATTTTAATATTGAAATCATGTTGAATGGTTCGGAACGACTCCTCGAACTTTAATCGTATGATTTTTAGAGGTTTTGGAGAATGTCTGGTCCAAAGCCATTTGGACGAAACCTCATCCCAAAAATTTCGGATGCAGAGGTGATGTAAAATTTTGTATCCTCATATCAGAGAAAAAAAAAGAAAGAGCATAATTGAGGGCTTCCGTAAAAAAGGCCTATTGAATTCGAGTGCGATTTTTCTGTTGGAAACTGTCAGGACGAATTCACGTGCCGAATTAGTAAGAGGATTTTTAAGATCTGTACGAGCACGAATTTTAATACGACAGAGAATTTGGAATCTATTTGAGTTTACGTTCTAACTAATATTGTAACAGTCTGTTGCAACGGAAAACTAATATAAAAGAAAAAAATCTCAGATAAATAATATATATTTTTATTAAAAAAATTAGACTTAATGAAATCTACATGTAAATAATATTCTTTAAATGACATACATATTTTTTTATCTTTTTACATATTTCATATGAAAATTTCATACAAAATGACATCTTAAATAGCAAACAACGTTCCTTAAATGAAATAAAAAAATAGAAAGAAATGAAGATATAACCAATCAATTATCAATCAATATTAAAATTTCTTAAATGACATATTAAAAATTGAAAAAAAAATCCGGACCAATAAAAAGATGATACAATTTGTATGTGACAAGTAAGTGCCTAAATACATTTTGCATGTGACAAGTACGTGTCTAGATAAATTTAGACTTCTAAATATAAGAATGGAGATCAATACAAATGTCCTAATGCATGGAAAATCCCAATTGCTCATTATTATGGAGAGCTGTTTTACACAAATCTCAAAGCATACAGTGTGATCAATTTGTCCGAAATAGTCGCTGGTCAGATCGGGACGCTGAGAAGAGGATCCATCGACACGATCCATTCGCACAGGAATTTGTAAAGTTGGAACAATTATTTAATCAAATTTAAGTTATTTGTAAAGTTGGAACAATTATTTTAAAGGATCCAAATCCTGTTTTTTTTTTTTTTTTTTTTTTTTTTTTTTTTTTTTTTTTTTTTTTTTTTTTTTTGTAAGTAGCAAGCGAAAGGCAATTTTTTTTTCTCCTTGTTCTTTCTTTTCTTTATTGTATTTCTTCCTTATTTTCGGGTATATAAATTGAATAGAGGTGGCGCTCGGTTAATTTTTTAAGGTTAAATTTTACATATTTGATATTTATCTTAAAAAAAATATATTGTGAAATAAGTCCAAAAAGAACAATAAAGATTATAAAAATTCAGTGTGTAACACATAGGTATTCAATTGACCGCCCATTCTTTTGGAAGAAAAAAAATCTTTGACTGGATGTTTTCTTCACGGCTTAGCTAGGTGTGTAATTGATTAATATATATTTAATTTAATGCTTTCTTTATTGCATGCACGGGAGGACTTACTCAGTATCTCTTCAACAAATTTCACAACAACAGTTGGATATTATCATACAAAGATACAAAACTATATTAAATTATGACGGAAATTTTAAACTATCTAATTCAGGTTTAAAATTCACATGTTATCCAATAAACACAAGGATACCATTTTAGCATCCGCTGTTTATCAAAACATTTTTATAAGAGTACAGCTCAATGACTACGTGATCTGTCCCTTTAATAATAAAAAAAAAAGGAAAAGAAAAGTATTGGCTAGGATGCTAATTCCATTATTATGATTTATGAGCGCACGTCGACAGAGCATAATGATTAAGATTCAAGTTTATATACCTTCATCCCACTAATAAAATATTTGTAAATTCTAAAGTAACAATTATAGTTTTAATTGTACGAATATAGTTAATATAGTAGGATTACTATACTAGTAACATGTTTGAACGCCATCTTAAAATAAACAATTGTAATAATATAATTTATGAAGAAATAACTGCTAATAAATACTTATATGATAAAAATGTTATTTTTTTTATAATTCAGGAATGAAGACCTATTACATTATTATTGAGATGAGAAAAATTATTGTTGACCAAAACACAATAAATATCAAGATTCGAAATAGCAATTATCGCGTCATCGCGTAAAGACTAAATAAAAAAGTATTGTGAATAGGTAGCTATAGCGAAAAATATCCTACATAGTTGTATAAAAAGTTATTTTTATATTTCTACTAATTATCAACATTATCTAAAGTATCTTATAGCGATAAGTAATACAAAATTGATTAAGAAATTAGAATATTCTTATTGAACCAATACAAAATCCAAATTGCTATTCAAGATATCTCTAATAATATCATAAACTATCTATATTTTTTTCATTCAAAATAACTAAGCATCGTGGCATAAACTATATTTTTTTTCTATTAAAAAGAAATCTAAACATCATAAACTATCTATCTTCTTCTATTTAAAATCAAAAACAACCCAAAGCTTGAAAAAAATTGATACCTAAAAAAAAATAAGTTTGGACTTTTAAATAAAGCCTATGTAGCATAGTGTGCGCTATAGCGCGTAGCGCAAATAGCGGACTGCTATTGTCACTATAACGATCGTAGTTAAATAGTGCACTTTTATCTCATAACTTAGCATTTAAAGTCCAAAAATACTATAACGCTCTATTTAGAACACTGATAAATATATTATATATATATATTGGTAAAAGCTTTCTACAGAAAATGAAGCTTTTTTTTTGTTGTTGTTGTAAAACTGTAGTCAACTGTCTTCATTGGGCGGTTGGCCGTTGGCGTATGAAACCGGAGAGGATTGAAACGTTATGAACTAGTCAACTTTACTCTATGACCTAAGGCTAACGACTAGTTAGTACAACTGTACTGGTATTTCGACTTAGTAAGCGCTGACTATATTTCATTCGCCATTTAGTCAAAACCTAATTCTGGCAGGATTAGCAAAGCAAGACTTTGTACAGTTTGCTTTTGTTCTTTTCTGCATTTAATTATATGACTATACTCACTATAGGTTAATATCCATTTTCTCTTTTGGAGTGTGGTAAAGTCCATTTCTAATTGTCGTTACCCGCCGGTAAGCAAGACAGCCATTTTGTGACTGTTCACAGATAACCCAATCAGTTGTTTTATTCAAATGCTTGTAACAGGTTCAGATTTATTTATTTATTACAATCTGAATAAAAAAAAGAAAAAATTAAGAAATCTGAACTGTTAAAAGGATCTGAATATATAGTTGAACATTTTCGAGAAAAAACAGCAGGTTCGGATCTCTGTTCGCAGTTCGCTTCATTAAATTTAATTCTATTTGATGTACCAAAATAAAACCACTTGCTTAAAGAAATTTGCAAAACAAGTTCTTGTCCTGTTCACAAGTTCTATTTGATGTGCCAATCATTTTTCTAAACTTTTAATTCTAATAGAAATTTTTGAATTTCAAACATTCGATTTCATGAATTAAAAAATAGGGGGGCATTATCCCCAGGGTTTCTTCTGTGTGATTGTTTTTTTTTTTTTTTTCATTTTTTCAAGGTTCGTTCGAGAAATAAAATAAAGTTTAAAATATGCACTTTTTCAAGAGATGTAAAAAAACAGGCGTCTAATTTTTGTAAGAAAGCCCAAAGCCCAATATTCTGTTTACCAAAATAAAAGAAAGCCCAATAGAATTGAGCCCTTTATCCTTTTGCCTGCTATTATAATTAAGCTGCTGACAAGTCTATAATTTTAATTCATTGATGGAATTATGGTTGTGTTCTGGACTTATAGGCTGAAATTTTTATACAACTGACCGCTTTAAAATTAAACTATGCCAGAAAATTAATGTTTATGGTAAATGACATTAGATATGTATCAACGAAGTTCGTTAAAGCAAATTTTCTTTTGATATTCTCTTCCTTTGCACTAATAAAACACTCAAAACTCAAAAGGAATAAGACCTCTACTTTTGACTATACCCAACACTTTAGCATCTAACTAATTTACAAATGTAACACTTCATCAAGCCACTGAATTTAAACCTCTCCCTTGTCAAAGGAATCGGATCCCTAATTACAAAACAAATTACAAAAAAGAAAAGTATGAAATAAAAAGAATATTACGAAGCGATATGTATCTATCATTGTCCCACCATATCACTAATTAATATTCTCCATTCCATTAGACAATTGTACAGGCATTTGGATTCTCCTCACTAAAGATGGATGTTAACCGGTTTGCATCAGTGGAAATACTGTAAATACCCTCACGTACAGGGGTAGGATAACATTGGTACTCTCTGGAGAAGTATTCATGCCTTTTTGGTGTGGTGGCCCACCTAGGCAGCGGGGATGGTACATATCGGCCATACCCATATGCATAACCATGCCCTAAATGAGGCTGAGCCGGTTCGTGGCTTAGGTCAGGCTGGTGTGGTCTATGCATTGGTTCAGTCCGGTGTTGTCTATGCATTGGCTCAGGCTGCTGTGATCTATGCATTGGTTCAGGCTGATTCACACCCGGTGGGTGCGGTCCATGAACAAACTGGACCCCTCGATGACTAGGGATCTGCTCAGGTTGGTTTGGGCTGTGTGGGTCTGGTGCATGGACATGCCGAACCCGGCCCTTAACCGGCACCTTATCCTTTGGCTTGTGCACCTCTGACTGTGTTGGAGGGGCTTGAGTCGGATTGGGTTGGGTCATATGGTTCTCCGGTATATTTGGGCTTTGAACCGGCTCGTTTGGGATTATGTAAACAGAATTGTTATTGCTGAAGGTGACGGTTTTCGCCATTGTTCTTGTCTGGTAAGTTGCAGGTGGTGGGTATGCCATATTGTAGGCTGAACTATTACTATTGTCTCCTTCTGTCAAAAAAAACATTATGGGAAAATATTAATTTAAAATTAAAATAGACAAAATAAAATTACATCAGGAGAGGAAAGCTACTAGAATTATTAATTATCATAATAAAGTGATAATAACAACAAGACGGTGTGGAATTGGAGTTAATTATGTAGTTTGAATTGTGTGTTGTAGAGTGATAAACTATCTAAGAACATGTATGCAACAAATTAAATTATCAAAATATTAGAGTAACACCAAATGGAATATTAATTGATGGTAGTTGACAGTTCACTTAACGGAATTATAATTGATTTGATCTATAAACAAAACCTTCATATTGTTGTTCTCTCTTTATGTTTGATCTGAATCGATATAGATAACAATTTAATTTTAGTCATGAAGCTACTAATTAATATATATTGAATATATGTACAAATTTTGCAGTACAATTTTAGGAAAGAGAGGTATCAAAATTTATGTTGCATGGGGGGAACAGAAGGAGAAGAAACATTACCGTAGCACTTTGTCACTACCTTGGATATTTTCTTGCCGATAGGATAGCAGCCCATTTCTCTTTCTCTCTCTTCTCTCTGTTTCTGGCTTTTATTCTTATGTCTCCATAAGAAGAATTATAGTAAGTTGTTTTTAAAGTAGCTAAAGGAGTATGGGCTTTCAAAAGGATCAAAGAATCTCAAAATAACGATTGATCACCTAACTATTGTGACTCATAATGTTGCCTTCTCTAATACACCAATTAGCCTTAACAAAAAATTAATGGTCCAGAATTTCATTGGATAGGATTTTAATTAAACTAGTGGGAACTTTGCATATATTCTTGCGGGCTCCATGCATACTTTTTGTGGTTTCTTTCTCGCATTCAAACCATAATTTTCTTTGTCAATTATTAACCAAAATGGTTTTTGTTCGAACAAGGTGCAGCATGCAAATCGTCTCACTATCAGAAGTATAAAAGTAGTAGTTAGATATTGTTTAGAACAATAAAGAGTAAAAATATAATTCTTCTAAAGATCAGGAAAGCCAAATTCATAGTTTAGTAATTAGGACCACATGATCACTCAACTATAATATTTTAATTAGTTTTTTTCCCTTAATTAAATTAGGATGCAAGTTGAAAGCTATCAATTTTTTTAACATAAAAAAGGTGAAAGTAGGATTTGAATTTTGAAGCCTATTAAAATCATATCCTGCACTTTTTTTTTTACATTCTCTCTTCTCCCATACAAGGAATCTAGCTCCCTGTGATTAATTTCAAAACTATTACAAAAAAAGAAAAAAATTCTCTGTCCTCCCAGCCTCTCTCTCTCTCCTAGAAAAAGAAAAAAAAAATGGGACTGTACACTCAACGGGGAGCCCACTGACAGCTTTCCTCTCCACCCAAATTACTCAGTTCTCTACTTATGGGTGCAAACAGATTGGATATTATCCGTTCGGATCCATATTCGAAAATCACCGAAGGGATCGAAACCACTTTCGTAAGCTGACAATTTCTTTGGACAGGTCGAACTATTGGAAGAAAATAGAAAACGAAGACCAACTAAGATCAAAGAAACTAACATACTGAAACCTAAATAGATCAAAATAGGTGTGAATTCCGACATAACAAATAAAACCATTTTTTTTATATAACCTAGCTTTCTCCCTAAGTAATAGTATCTGATATCCGAATATCTGTGCAGATATGGATACGGTTTTAAATTTTAATTATTCTTTATCATATAGTTTAATATTTATTGGAAAAGAACAGAGAATTAGATTTGTGGACTTATACTGAGGGGGAAACTGGGAGGCGACAAATTAGGCGATTCCAAAAGCAATCTTGAAAAAAAAAAAACAAAAATTGAAAAAAAAAACAAAAAAAGAGAAAAAATCCAAAATGCCTTGAGATGAGCACCAATTCCTTTTCCCCTCTCGCTAATCTTGATCCAGAGGTATCCAATGCACCCGTGGATGCCACGTTACGGTCCATTCAAGGTCCGACAATGGCGGGTCTGGGGCCCTCCTATAAGGACAAGCTTTTGCACCCCAGTAATTCACATCGCGAGTCCGCTACACACTCCATTTCATACTGGATCCCGAAAGGCAAAACGTCTCAAAAGCGTGGTGGTATTGTTAGGGTAAATTGGAGCAATTGCGCCTCTCTTCGTCTCCTTCACACCCCGTCTGCTTCAAATGTGCTGACAAAGGGCACACTGCGAAGTCGTGTCGCAACATTGTCCTTTGCTTTCTCTGTAATCGGTTAGGGCATCGATCGACGGAGTGTAGATCGACGACGTTGCCTCCATCGCCTAAGAAAAAGCATCCACCACCGATTGCTCCACCTGATCCTGTGCCTGATCCACTGGTAGGGCTCCGATCTATCACTCTTCCAGGGAATATGAGCTCTCTTGCGATGCGTGCTCCGATCAGGACCTTATACTCTACTGAGGCGAGTGATCTTGAAGAATAAGCGTTTCACCGGAGTTTCTTCCTGACTGATCACCTTGGCTGGGGGCCAGTGAAGATTGAACAAGGCCTAAATAAACTGATCCCTCATTTCCAGTGGTTTGCTAGCAAGTTTGATAACAATCGCTTCCTCATTGAGGCACCATCTCCACAGTGGCTAGAATCGACCATTGCCAGAGGTCATGTTCTTCTCAATAATATCCAGTTTCGGGTTGCTCCTTGGGACCTGCTATAGCGAAGGCTTGCGTATGATCCCACAATGGATTCGAGTCCGGGGGTTCCCGGCTAAGTTCTGGCAGAGGGAAGAGTTTGAGAAAATATTTTTCGATTTTGGTGCAATGGTTCTGGAACTCGATCCTGCTACCCGCTCTATGAGGGATCGCCAAGTTGCCAGACTCCGTTTAGGTATATGTGATCCAATGCTTCTTCCTACTACTCATTGGGTTATGCATAGGGATTCAGGGGGATTTATGTCTAGGTTTGATTTAATTTTTGAGTTAGAACAACCTAAGAATGCTGGTCCTGGTGCATGGGCGAAGAAGAAACAACCTAATGATCCAGTTAACACACAGTCAGGGCAGAAAGGGGTTACTATTACTGAAAAAGCTGGTGGTGCTACCTCTCAGACTTCCCAGAAATCTCAGCCTACCTCACAGAATTCCCAGAAAAATAAGTCTACTGCGGCGCCCAACACTGGTAAAGGTAAGGAGGCTGCTCTGAGTGAACACACATCTGACTCAGATGAAGATGCTCCTCTTGCATATGGGGTCATTGATGGCATTGCTCCTCTTGAAAGAGGAGAATCTTCTTTGCCACCTTGGTTAGCTGCTTATGGACCTGGTTCAGGACGTAATACCTCTTCCTATGCCCCATATTTTGGAGAAAATATTGGACCCTTTGAGGAAATTGATACTGAAGCTCGTATTAACCCCCCCTCTTGCTCTCCAGCCTGCTGCTTCTCCATCAGTTACCATTCTACCCCCTACTTCTCCAGTCCCTATTCCCATCCCCTCCACTACTGTTGCTCAGACTGCCACTAAGGATGCAACTGAGTCCAACCCAAACCTACAACCTGCTGACAGCTCTCCCCAGTCACCTCAGATTGTTCCAGACACCCAGTGAAGGGATGCTGAAGGGTTTGGCCACATCTCCCATGTGACTTACTCCAAGCTACCCAATAGAGAGGTTCTTCTCCAGACCCCCCCAAGGCAATCTCCAATGCCCTACTAAGCTGGTGATGCAGACTCTTACTGACCATCTCCCCAATCTTCCCACTCCTGGAGATAAGGCAGCTGAAACCCTTTATGCCATTAATGTCATTGCCAATCTCATGTCTCAGCTGGTCACTCCTATCCTTTAAGATACGGGTGTCTCTCATGCTGATTTGGCCACTTCTACCCCTGTGCCAATGGAGGAAACACCTAACAGATCTCGCAAACGCTGAGGCAACACCAGAGGAGTGATCATTCCACCCCGCCGCAGTGTTCGTGTGTGCAGCCAAGGAGAAGATGCTGGTACAGTGATGGATCGTGCTACTGATAGGGCACAGTCTCGCTACAATCTGCGTAGTGGTTCGAAAGGTAACTCTATTATTAGTGGATTTCCATATGCTAGACTTACTGTTGAGGAGATAGCTGATTTGTATAGGGCTTATAGTATTATATTAGGATGTGGTGATCTTGATGCACAGTCCATTGTCTTGGCATTACAATCCTTAGACATAAAGGCATTTGATGATTTGATTATGCAAGCTTTTGCGACCTTGAGAGCTCAAGGTTCAGAGCATGCTCTGATAATCACTCAAAATGAGGAGGGGCAATTAGTTGTTAAATGAAAGTACTCGATTGGAATGTTCGAGGGCTTAATGCCCCCAAAAAAAAAGGATTCTTAAGGGATTTGATTCTAGAACATCATATTGATATTATAACAATTCAAGAGACTAAAAAAGAATCCTTCAATAGTAGAATGCTTAAATCCATTTCTGGTAAATTTGATCAGTGGGTTTGGGTTCCTTCTAAAGGTAGAGCTGGGGGAATTCTTTTTGGTTGTGATAGTGACAGTTATACTCTAGTTGATCATGATATTCATACCTTTTCTGTAAACTTGTTTATTCAGAACATACATGATAGGTGTAATTAGATGCTCACAATTGTCTATGCTCCCATTGATAGATCGCTTAAGACTGAGTTTTGGAAAGAATTGAGACAAAGTAGATTAGGCAGAAATGACAAATGGTTACTATGTGGTGATTTCAATGCAATTAGGGCCAGACATGAAAAATCTGGCTCTAATTTTGATGTGACACTCAGTGGAAAGTTCAATGATTTTGTAAATGATCTACATCTAGTAGAGCTCAAATTACCACATAAGAAATACACTTGGGCTAGTGGTAGGAATAGAGCATTATTAGATAGGTACTTTGTTAGTGTAGACTGGTTAGATCAATATCCTAATGTGGAGGTTCAACACTTGAGCTCTTATGGATCTGATCATACCCCTTTGTTACTTTCCACTGGATGTTCTGCCCTTACAAAAAAACAGTTTAAATTTGATCCATAATGGTTAAAAAATGAGGAATTTGTCAACTTAGTCATCAAATGGTGGCATGAATTTCCCCTTTCTTCTCATAATACGGGACTCTCTTGGCATAAGAAAACTAAATATTTACGGAAGAAAATCCAAGGGTGGGCTAGAAATTACTATGGGGCTAAAAAGAAACTTAAACAAAACATTCTGGATCAAATTTCAAATCTGGAGGTTATTAGAGATGATAGGGATGTGGACAAAGATGAAATCCAATTGTGGTTACAACTTAAAGCACAATTGGATGACATCTATCTTGAAGAGGAACAATACTGGCAACTCAGAGCTAGACAATAATGGCTGAAAGAAGGTGATTATAACGCCAAATACTTTCATAGGATAACTACTACTAGACAAAGGAAGAACAAAATTATTTCCTTATTGGTTGATGATCACCTTACTAATAACTCTGACACAATTCAGAAACATATCCAGGGATACTATAAGGACTTACTGGGTACTCCTGTATGTCCATTTGGACATTTAGGGGGAGCCATTTGGTCTGAGGAGGATAAAGTTTCTGATACTGAAAATGAACTGTTAATTCAGACATTTTCAGAGACAGAAATCCATGCTGCAGTTTTTGGCTCTGATCCTTTTGGTGCTCCTGGTCCTGATGGTCTGACTTTTAAATTTTACCAATTCTTTTGGGATACAGTTAAGGGAGACTTGATTCAACTTTGTCATCAATTTTATTGTGGGACTCTTGACCTACAATTTATCAACAAATCTATTATCTGTCTTATCCCAAAAGAACCTAATGCACAGGTCATTAAAAAATTCAGACCCATCAGCCTAGTCAATTGTAGCTTTAAAATTATTTCGAAAATTTTGACTTCTAGAATTGAGCCTATCTTGTAGAGGCTTATTGATTACCACCAATCTGCCTTCTTAAAGGGCAGATATATATTGGACAATGTTGTTCTTAGTCATGAAATCATCCACCACTGTAAACATACTCAAGAGAAAGGTGTGGTAGTTAAAGTTGATTTTGAAAAAGCTTATGACAAAATCAACTGGAACTACCTCCTTCAAGTGATGGATCATAGAGGGTTTAGTCCAAGATGGATTGCTTTGATGGCCAAATGGCTTGTGAGCTCCCAATCATGTGTGAGCATTAATAGAGAACTTACATCCTATTTTTTTTTTGCAAAAGAGGGGTCAAACAAGGTGACCCCCTCTCCCCATATCTGTTTAACTTAGCTGCTGACTCCCTTAGCAAATTGTTTCAAATTAGCAGAAATAATGGCTCTATTATTGGGTTAGGTCCTCCTTGTGATCAGCAACATGCCATTACCAATTGTCATTATGCAGATGACACAATTTTATTTTTGCAAGCTGATCCTCATAACATAGAAAGAGCTTGGTGGACAATGTTTTTGTTTGAAGCAATTTCGGGCATCAAAATGAATTTGGATAAAACTGAACTTTTTCCAATCAATGTTTCCAAAGAGGAAGCTCTTTCTTTAGCTGTCACTTTCAAATGCCGTTTATCTAAATTTTCTTTTAAATATCTGGGAGTACATCTCTCTGACTCACCTCTTAAAGGCAAAGACTGGGGATTCCTCCTTGATAAGTTTATACACAAATTACAATGATGGAAAGGCCAATCTTTGTCACTAGGAGGCAGAATCACACTTCTGAATTATGTGTTATCAGCAGTACCACTCTATACATTGTCACTATGCAAACTACCTCAGAAAGTGTTACAGGAAATTGATAAAATCAGAAGGATGTTCTTGTGGCAAGGTACTTAATCTAAAAGGAAATATGCTTTGATGAGTTGGCAAGAAATGTGTGTAGCTAAACAGTTTGGTGGGATGGGTATACTTGATATACAACAAATGAATCAAGCCTTATTAGCTAAGTGGTGGTACAGGTTTAAAGACCCCACTAATTCCAACCTTTGGAAATAGGTGCTACAAGCTAATCTGGTATTAAATCTTCCTCCTTCCCCTTTTTGGAAAGCCATCTTACAAATTTCTCACCTGTGTAATTTGGGTATTACACATATACCTAGCAGTGAGGGCCAGATGCAATTCTGGTTTGATACTTGGTATCAGAAATGCCCTTTGAAAATTGCTTTCCCTCAATTATTTGATATATGTTATACTCCCAATGTATCTGTACAGGAGGTGGTAGCATCTCAGGGCCAATGCTTAAAATTTCGTAGAATATTAGGAGGTATTTTGTTTCAGGAATGGCAGCAGATTATGGATATTATCAGTACTACTTTCTTTACTCATGACATAGATGTGGTGGCTTGGCAATGGGATTCTAAAGGATTTTATACTGTTAAATCCATGTACCTGTTCTTTAATTTTCCTGGAGTTCAAATCCTCAAACCTTTCTTGTGGTGGAAACTTTCTATTCCACCCAAAATTAGAGCTTTTATGTGGTTAATGACTAAGAACAAAATTTTAACCAAACTTAAATTGCAGGCAAAAGGGTAGCAAGGAGACACTACTTGCCAATTCTGTTCATCTCCAAAGGATACTGATCATTTATTTTTTCAGTGTTACTTTGCCAAATCTATCTGGTTTTATATGGGTCATTGTCAGAATATCAGTCAAAACTGGACATCCATTCAAGATGTGATGCATTTTGCTTTAACACTTCCTAAACTTCGTAGAACTATTTTTTTATTAATTGTTAGTGCAGTTATCTGGTGTATCTGGAAACAAAGAAATGATCTTTGCTTCCAAAATTCAGTCACTCATTCTTGTAGACATGTGATTCTGACCATTATTTCTATTGTTATATATTGGACAGGACAACTTCCAGTGGAGATGCAGGATGCTGTGCAGGAATGGTTGCCTAAGGATGTTGATGAAGTTCCCCTTCAAGTGGCTCAACCAGAGACAGAGAGGATGCTGACCTGGTTATCTGATGATTCTGCATAAAGCTCCATTTATGACCTACTAGTTCTTACTTTTGTCTAATGATACTTGTGTGGTTATTCTGGCAAGCTGTTATTTGTCCTATGTCTAGGACTTTTGTGGTGCCTTATTGATAACTATCATATGTCTAGGACTTTTGTGGTTCTTACCTTGTTTAGCATACTGTTTGGTATTTCTGTTTTTTGTAACACTCTATATTTCATGGCAATGAAACGGGCTTACAGCCTTTTTAAAAAATATATAAATATATTGGAAAATTTTATGTTATTTACAGTTACAAAAAAAAAAGATATCCAATCCGTATTCAAAAAATAAAAGTGATACAGATATGATTTTACTTATCCAATCCATGTCCAATTCGTTTGTACCCCTTTCTCTATTTCATTATTTGTTTATTTTAATGTGTTTTATTTTGTTTCTTTTTCTCTATTTATTTTTTGTCTTGTATTCCACCTGGCAAATTTGCGTCGTCACATTCCAAAGCTTTACCTCTGCTAATTAATGAAGTCACAATTATATAACGATTAACGAGTAGCAAGATTGGTATTATATTACCGGGCCTGATCAAACTTTGGTTATGTTCATTTAGAAGCCCGTTTGGACAGTTTTTGAGCAGCGAACAGATTTCTCTCCCCCTTCAACGACCGAGTCCGTATCCTCTGAGATATCTTAATTTTTGAGTGACCGACGTGTCCGGTGCCTATTCGGGACAGAGTAGGGGGCCAGTTTTGTTTGAGCTTTGATATTCGTGCAGAATGTATTTGAACGATTGAGATGTTCCATAAAGTCACGCAAAGTTTGAGGTATCTCAGAGGATGCGAATTCTCGCCAACCAAGCTCTTCCTTCTCTTTCTCTTCTCTCTTCTCTCTCCACTCTCTTCTTCCTACTCCGACCGCTTCGAATCGTGGTGTAAACAGTACGGAAAGACCTGCGCCACTGAAGAAGGGAAGCTCTCGCGATTTCGCGTCTTCGAGCAGAACGCCGCCTATGTGAAAGCCCACATGAGTTCCGTTCGACCCGATTGGGGCTAGCCGAGCTTAAAACCATTGGTTCGTCGAGTAATGAGAAGGTTTTTACCGGGTTCGGAGTGGGTTTTCGGGTTCCAGATTCGGTTGATTGGAGGAAGCAAGGGGCTGTTACTAAGGTGAAAGATCAAGGGAGCTGTGGTGAGTGTTATATATTATTTTCTTTATTTTACTATTTAAGTAAATTTAAGTTGTGACCAATTTTAGATTAGAAATTGATCTCGTATCTAGGCTTTGGTTTAGAAAACCCTGCATGAAAAACTTTTATCTGTATTTACTATTTAATGATAGGAAAAACTGATCAAGAATCAATTTCTAAGCTTAATCAGCTAGATGTTCACAGCTTAGTTGAATGTTTTAAAAAAAATATTATTATTTTGCCAGAGATGTTATATTGAATGCTATGGATCCACCCTTATGGATCCATCCTTATGCATTCAATTGATGTTACTTGGTTGGTTTGCACGAGGAAAGTCAAAGTCACAACTAAAGTTGCTTGCCTGGTTTTGTATCCAGATTCCAAACCATTGTAAATTAATCAAGAAGTCAAAAGAGGAAACTAGAGTTAATCATAATCTCAGATTGTTAAATTGTCAAGAGTTGAGTTAATTGCTAGTTGTTTCCCTTTCCAAAATGTTCTTAAATAAAAGTATACTGCATTAACTGAGCTTTGTTAATCATAATCTCAGTAGGCACTGCAGTTCCACCCCAAAAGATTATATATGAGAAAATTATTAGTTTGGGTCTTGGTTAGTTTAGTTCAGAATGATTCAGTTTAGGTAAAGCTGAACTTTAATTAAAATACAGTATATTACCAAAACCCTTTGCTGGTCCTACTTTTTTAGATAAGCAGTATTGCAGCCTATTAAGATTTTGCTTAATAACTTCAGGCTACTAAGATTTTCGCCTCAGCCATCACTGCAATTCAATTTTCGAGCGCTAATCTGAAATAATTCTCAGGCGTCAAACATACTTCCAGCAAATCTGAAACAACTTTTTCGTATCTCAATTTAATCAGCATGAGACGGCGGCCAGGGATTGCTGGTCTTCAAAGCGCAGCAGCTGCTCGGGTAAGAGGAGTTATGGGTTCGATTTTCCTTTTTCAATTTGATGTCCTTTTCTGAACACTCTCGATTGATTGTACTTCAATTTGGTTCGTGATTTCAGGATCAATATCGATTGGTTGGTGAACATGTCGCCAAGGTCAGAACTGATCTCATGAAGGAGCAGCTCACCACATTTCGATCCCAGTTAGAGGATTTTGCTCGAAAACATAAAGTGGGTATCTGTTGTTAAGTGCCTTTAAATACGCTAGTTCTATTTGGGTCATTAGTTATGTCATAATTAGTTCTGTTGACCAAGTTTTCCGGTGTCCATTGTTTATTAGTAGCTCATTTACAGTACTAGCTATGATGGTATCAAAATTGACCAGTGAATATCTGCCTTTTTTCGTTTGGAAACTGAAGCAGGTTCAGAAGATTTAAGTTCAAATGGTTTATCAGAGTTTACTGTGTGTGTGGGGGGGGGGGGGGGGGGGGGGGGGAGTTTAGCTCTCAAAGTATTTAATTGTAGAATAAATACATTTTAAAACATAATAGTATTTTAAAAGCAAATGATTTCACAAACTCTCACCAGTGCAGAGCGACATCAAGAAAAACCCTACATTCAGAGCCCAATTTCATGAGATGTGTGCGAAAGTTGGTGTCGATCCTTTGGCTTCTAACAAGGGTGTTTGGGCTGAACTCCTAGGGATTGGAGACTTCTACTATGAGCTTGGTTAGAACATTTTTTTGTCTTTGTTTTTGTTATTTTTCATGTAAAACTAAGCTATATTAGAAGGAGCTTTATTTGATGGCTGTATCCCATTGGTGTTACAGGAGTTCAGATTGTAGAAATATGCATTGCAACAAGGTCTGAGAACGGCGGCTTAATTAACTTGGAGGAGCTCCGTACTAGACTATGTAAAAGGCGCAGATGTTCACGTGAATCTTTGTCTGAAGATGATTGTTTTCGTGCAATTAGCAAGCTTAAGGTACAGTACCAGGTTCTGGTACCTTGCCAGTCATGGTCAATACTGATATAAGTAATCAGGCTACACTGGTTGCTTGGCTTAGTGTCTAGCTTAGGGTAACTGAGGTGACTATGCTTATTTCCATTTTAAGATTGGTTTCACTATTTCAAGTGTCAAACTCCTTGAGCGGATTTACCAGAGGAAAAGCACAAGGTACAATAGTGGTAAACTATTCTGGCACAAAATGGTTTAAGATTTATTTTATGCCAACCAGTGAGGATTCATCACTTTACGTTGGATGATTTGTGTCAGCTTGACCTAAGAAGATTTACCATACAGAAGCCCTGCTACACTGGATACAGTTGGGTGAAGTCAACCTGAGCTAAGCAGATTTACTGGAGTACAGTGTTGATGAACAATTGTAGCTCAGATTTTTTTTTTTTTAATCCCATTTAGGATCTTAAAATTAATTGCATCAGCTTGATCTGAGGAGAAGTCAGCTATTAATGTTTCAATTTTTGTTCCGTTCTTGATCTTTAAATTTGTTTGATATGAACTTTCAGGTTCTAGGTAGTGGTTTTGAAGTTATTGCAATTGGACGAAAAAAACTTGTTCGATCTGTGCCAACTGAGCTGAACAAGGATCACAACGAGATTTTAGAATTAGCTCAGGTTGTCTTCTACACTATTGAAGTAACTTGTAATAAATTAATAATGATATTTCAATACATCAATTCTAAATTTGATTTCATACTGTTATGCAGGCACAAGGTTATGTAACAGTGGATCAGCTTGAGCAGACACTTTCATGGACTTCTGGCCGTGCAACTGATGCCCTTCAAGCCCTTCTAAAAGTAAGTAAGAATGAAATTTGTAGTTCTGTACAACCATTTATTTTAGGCATCTTGATTTTTTATCTAGGAGTTCCTGATACATTGCAATTCTTTAGATAATATATCATATAATTGCAGACCAGTATATCATTGGCATGGCAGGTTTCCTTACACTTGAAGTGTGTGGGAACGGCCAATTTCAGGCTTATATGATGAAGTTTTCCCTAAATATCTTGTCAGATTTTATCATCAAGGATAGCCTTTGGTGGAGGAAATTTTTACCCCAACAGTCATGTAAACCTAAATTAGAGAAAATGGAAAAACAAAATGAAAACAAAAAAACAGAAAATCTCTTAGTATTTTTAGTGGGTTTGTATCAGTAATGGAGAAGATTGTGGTATGGCATTTAACCTCAAAACTTAAATCCCTCATCATAAATTTTTGAAGTCATGCTTGGCAGTCAGCAACCATTTTATTCAAATAATAAATGAAATCATGTAAACAAATGATGCTTTAATAGGTGTTGGTTATGTCTCAGATTCTGTAAAATGAGGTGGAATTTCTGCTGAGTGGTGACACCCTTTCAGGGGATAGCCATCTGGAAATATTTTAGTACGTTTAGAATGCCTTGTGTGGTTGTCAGAAGATAGGTTGTCGAATAATATGAATTTGATCCCCATGCTGCTTAATTAACAGGAAGGACTTGCCATGATTGATGATGGCCATAGAGATGGTAGGCGCAGATATTGGTTTCCTTGTGTTGCTTCAATTTCTACAACTTCTGGACTGGAGGATGTGTGAGTAAATAAAAAGGAAATGAAATTATTGTGAACTTCCAAATTGATTAAGAAAATGTTGGTTTTTTTTTCTGAGTTAAACTTTTGGACCTTGGTCTTTTTCCTCATCTCTCTGTGTTAGAAAAGTGTGTCGTTTCATCAGCGCTATCATGTGCAAATTTTATTTTAATCCCTGGATTCTGCATTCTAAAACACTCCAATACTTGTGGGGTTATTGCACAACTCACCTTCATCTCCTGGTTCTTCTCCAAGGGTTGGAGCTGGACTTTCAAATTATGGTGATTAAACATAAATGGGAGTCAATTATATACAATTTTTTTTATTGCGAATGAGTATCAATTTTATACTAATAATATTTTACTCTAAACTCTATATAAAATACAACACAAGTATAAAAATTTTGAAAAAAAATGAAATCAATTGACCCTTGTTTTTAAGGTGGCTCCGCCACTGTAATTGGAGCTTCATCCTTGCTCTAATGTAGCTCCTAGTTGTTGGTTCCCTACTCTGATTCAGAGTAGGGAACCAACAACTAGGAGCTACTAGAGTCTCTGATGCAGGTGGAAAGTGCTTTGTGACTTGTTCTGATTAAAATGATGATTTGTTTGAAGAACATAATTCTATTATTGTCGTTTGATAGAAGATAGCAGGCTGCCTTTTATAATAGATTTCTAGTAGCAGCAAGACCTTACGTTTGTAAAACCAGATAACGCCTTAATTACAAAGGGACACAAGTGATCATGAATTACTGATCGGATGCCTCCTAAAACAAAATAATATGTAGCTAGTTTGCTTTTTCTTTCTCAATTTATTTGATTATTTATTACTAGAATTAAGAATTTTTCAACATGATATGCTGTGAAGAGTCTAGTTTTGAGATTTATAATTTCTTGGAAATTTCTGTAATAAGCTTCGTTATTTTAAAGAGGTAATACATGGAGATTCTTATACTTTTGGTTTGTGATTAGTTCTTGAATTTTATTTTTGACAATAATCTTCCAGGACTGCACCAATCAGTGACAATGATACCCTTTAATTATACCAGTTAATTTATTATTTTATGCTTAATTTGAAGTATAAAATTGTCCGAATACTCATTAGTTTCGATAGTGTAATACTTTAAAGCATTTATGATTTATGATTATTAAATTTCCAGAAAATTAGTTTTTTTTTTTTTTAACAAAATGCAGGCACTTGAATATTCATAAGTCATGAATTGTCTACCATTATATTTTTTTTAGTTTTGTATGATTTATTATATTTTACTAAATTATTTTAAATGGTATATTATTTTTAGAGTTGAGTTATTGTGCTTTAAAGAACATGTTTTACTTCACACTAATATTTTGCAATTTCAAAGTTCAAACAATCGATCCTAACTGTTCAACTTAATATTCATGTTAAATAGTGCTGGGAGTCTGGGAGACCAAATTTTTAATTTTTTTTTTTCATTTTTGACTATTTTTTTAAAAAATTTAAAGATCATTGTTTGATGGTTCAAAATTTTCTGAAAAATAATGATTTTTAAAAATTCTAAAAAAAAGTAAAACATTTAAAAATAAAATGTAAAATTTCAAATGATGATCATGTTGAGTGGTTGAGATCAATTTTTTAAACTTTAGAAATAATGATTTGGGCGTGAAGTAAAGCATGCTCTTTATTTTATGAAGCACAATAACCCAACTCTTATTTTTATACATGAAAAATAGCACTCATTATAATGTAACAAAAAATTATTAAATGCAAAATTGATATTAAAAGTTATAAAGTAATACGATTCACCAATATATTTAAACATCGATAAAATTATCAAAATCATTATGGTCATTTCATATTTAAAAACGAACATAAAACAGAAAAATTAGCTTATGGGTGTGTCATTGCCATTAATTGATTGGTTAAAGAGGTGATTGTCAAAATTAAAAATTCGGAAGTATAACCATGCAGATGAATTTTCAAAAAATAATCTCCATCGCACCAATTATGCGGTGTAGATTAGAGAATCAGCATCCACTGCTTTTTTAAGAGAAAAGCAGAATCCTACTATTTTTTCTCTCTCTTACTTCTAGAGAAGGAAATACGTGACAAACACGCCGTGATTTGATTACGTGACATGATCAACTTTTTTTTTTCTGTGACGTGACGTGACATGATCAAAATGGTGGCGGATGGTCACGTCACGCGAATGGTCACGTCACGTGTTGTCACGCCGTGACTATACGTGACGTGACGTAAATTAGTCATATTAATTTTGTTCATATTTTAATTTAAATTGTTGAAAATTTAGAAAAAAAAAATATGAAAAATTATAAATAAGTAAATAATGTTGAAAAGATTATTTTTTTTAGAAAAAAGCTGTTGACATTACTTTAAAACTTTAAATTACAAATATTCATTAAACTAAACTAGAGAAAATAAAAATCAGTACTACATAAGTACCAGTATCACTAAACCTACACTAAAAGAAAATTTTGAATACTCTATACATATTAAAAAAGTTGGATACTCTATGTTTCATAGCGTGACGTGACGTGACGTGTAATTTTCGCTCGAATGTGGTCACGTCACGCAAATGACCACGTCAGACGATACACGTGACGTGACGTGACTAGTCACGCTGTGACAAATTTCCTTCTCTACTCACTTCAAAGAGGAAGAGAGAGAAAGAGGAAAGAGAGACAGAGGAAAGAGAGAAGAACATAGAATAATAGGGAACCCATTTTTACAGAGTAGTTTTTAGTGCGTACAGAGTTCGAATTTTTGATGGACCAAAATACCCCTGATCATCAGCGTTCGAATTTTACAGAGTAAATCTTCTGTCTTTGATGTAGGGGTATTTTGGTCCATCAAAAATTCGAACTCTGTACGCACTAAAAACTGCTCTGTAAAAATGGGTTCCCGAATAATAGGCATTTCAAGAGCAGCTGATCCCGTATCGAGATTAGAGGGCAGTTTCCCATCAAAGTAATGGTATTGTGCTGTAGCTGTAGTTGCGTTAGAAAATTCTCTCACCGTACTATTGATGCAGTGAAAAATCTCATTCCGCACTCACACACTGCATCATTGGTGCGGTAGAAATGGTTTTCTAAAAAAACACTAAAGTAATGCTCTTTCCACTAATATAGATTTTATTTTTTGTAAATAAAAAATAAATATGCAGGCTGCTGATGGGGCATGAACAAAGAGAAGCTTGTTTTAGAAATCCTCCGGAAAAACGGCTGATTAATTCAAGAAAATCTTGTTGTAGTCCATAAGATGTCTGTAGATATACTTTCTTTTATGAATCATAAGCAATTTTCTAATTTTCGTTTGTACAAAAAATATCTATTTTCATAAAACCTATGAGAATGGATATCAATCACAACCGGCAAGAATGGAAATCAATAGCAATGTTTATTCAAAAATAAAAAATAAAAAAATCGAAAAAGTATATGCATATTTAGCATGGCATCAATATTATTTTTTTCAAAAACAGAACAATTTTTTTATTATTTTTGTTTTAAAGTAATTTTTTTTTAAATGTTTTAAAGTAATCGATCACTTCCGTTTTCAAAAATTAAAGCTGGGCTTTAGCAGCTTTTTTACGACGTAATAAAACTAAGACTAAAAATAAGACGCGTACAAATCCAATTTGAACAAAATATATCAGAACAGCTCAAAATTTCTAGGCTATATAAATCAATCGATTCTAATTAGGATTGCAGATATAGTAACAAGATTAATATCATACATAAATATATTATCAGTCAAATATATCAGAACCCTCGAAGGTTAAAGTTAGCAAAACTAATGGATATAATTGACCAATAACTCAGAATTTTGATACCATAAGGGTACGTTTGAATGAACTCTAGAATAGCTAGAATAGCTACTGTTTAGAATAGTAAATAAGAATAGCTACTTTTTAAGAACAGTACTATTCAGAAAAGTGAAAAAGTTGTTTGGATTGCATATTTGGAATAGAATTTGGAGGAAATAGCTATTGTTTAATAATTTATGTGTAAGATAAAATAAAATAAAATATAATATTAATTCAAATATTAAATGTAATATAATATTATTTTAAGGCAAATGCTTCTATGGACATAAGGACCTATCTGTAAAATGAACATATTTTTATTTTCAAAGTTCAAACAGTCGATCCGAACCGTTCATCTTGTTCTCCATATTAATATGTGCTTGGATACCAAATTTTACATTTTTCTGAATTTTTTTACTATTTATTAAGATGGGTACAAAATTCAATGGTCTGAATTTGATATTTTTTTGTACTCATCTTAATAAATAGTAAACAAATTCAGAAAAATGTAAAATTTGGTCTTCAAGCACATATTAATATGGAGAACAAGATGAACGGTTCGGATCGACTGTTTGAACTTTGAAACTAAAAATATGTTCATTTTACAAATAGATCCTTATGTCCATAGAAGCATCACTCTTTTTATTTTAAATATTAGATTAGTATTAAATATAATATAATATTAGTTTAAATATTAAATATAATATAATATTATTTTAAAAATCAGATTAGTATTAAATAAAATATTAGATTAAATTTAACATAATATTCTTTTAACTATTAGATTAGTATTAAATAAAATATTAGATTAATGTAATATAATATTAGTTTAAATATTGAATGTAATATAATATTATTTTAAATATTAGATTAGTATTAATAAAATATTAGATTAAATATAATATAATATTAGTTTAAATATTAAATGTAATATAATATTATTTTAAATATTAAATGTAATATAATATTAGTTTAAATATTAATGTAATATAATATTAATTTAAAAATTAGATTAGTATTAAATAAAATATTAGATTAAATATAATATAATATTAGTTTAAATATTAAATGTAATATAATAATATTATAAATATTAGATTAGTATTGAATAAAATATTAGTTTAAATATAATACAATGTAATATTAATTTAATTATTAAATGTAATATAATATTATTTTAAATATTAGATTAGTATTAAATAAAATATTAGATTAAATATAATATATTATTAAATTAAATATAATACAATATAATATTAATTTAAATATTAAATGTAATATAATATTAGTTTAAATATTAGATTAGTATTAATATTGAAAGCAACAAATGTTATTCCATGTTTTTGTAAGAATAGCGAATAGCAATGTTATTCTAAAAACAGTAGCTATTCCGAATAACTCTATTTCTTGTTTGGATGCACCTTGTTCCGAATAGCAATGCTATTCTAAAAACAGTAGCTATTCTTGTGCATCCAAACATACCCTAAAATAATCTAAAAAGATGTATCATATTTTCATGGTACACATTAATCAAAAACGAAAACTTATTTTATTTTTTATTCTCTTATTTAGTTCATCTTAGTTACTTTTTTTACATCTTATTTTGAAAATTAACTAAATATTAAAATTAAAAGCATATTTTTTTATTAATTTTATCTTGTTTTAGGTATCTAATCAAATAAGTCCACCAAACAGCGATTCCATTTTTTTCTCATAAAAAAGAAATAAAAGCACAAAATAAAAATATTATCAAACGGTTTTATTTTTGTAAAAGTCAAATATGTTACGCAAGCATAATAATCTAATTTTGCTATGTAGAAAATAAAGAATCAGAGAATATCTAGTAAAATATGAAAATCTGAAAATTTATCAATTCTCCCTTCCTTTCTTAGAAGATTTGATTTATTATATCGATTGTAATAAGCTAAATATGTAATAAGTTAAAGTTAGCAAAACTAATGGATATAATTGACCAATAGCTCAGAATTTTGATACCATAAATAATCTAAAAAGATGTATCATATTTTCATGGTACACATTAAACAAAAACGAAAACTTTTTTTATTTTTTATTCTCTTATTTAGTTCATCTTATTTACTTTATTTACACCTTTTTTGGAAAATTAACTAAATATTCAAATCAAAAGAATATATTTTTTTTATTAATTTTACTTCTTTTAGGTATCTAATCAAATAAGTCACCAAACAGCGGTTCCATTTTTTTCTCATAAAAAAAGAACTATAAAAGCACAAAATAAAAATATTATCAAACGGTTTTATTTTTGGAAAATTCAAATATGTTACGCAAGCATAATAATATTTTTTTACTATGCAGAACATAAAGAATCAGAGAATATCTAGCAATATATGAAAATTGATCAATTCTCCCTTCCTTTTTTAGAACATTTGATTTATTATATCGATTGCAATAAGCGAAATTAGGTATTTAGTAAATGACAAAAAATTAGGAAACAGTCCAAGGGCTCTTTTAACCTTATAGACTATAAATAGACATTGTATTGAGACTTAAATAAAAATAGAAAATCAACATATATACTAGGGGTGTCAATGACACCCGTTTACCCGTTTACCCTACCCGTATCGTATCCGATAAGACGGGTATGGGTAAGATTTTTTTTTCGTTAGCTTATTGGGTATGGGTATGGGCAAACATTTTTTTTCATTAGATAAACGGGTATGGGTACGGGTATAGGCTATTTCGTACCCGTTGGGTAACGGATAATTTTAAAAAATAAATTATATATATCAATATTATATTTATTTACCAATTTTTAATATTGCTGTATCAATATTGCAGTACATACAAATTCCAAATCAACGCTAAATCACTGATTCATTTCCTATTTCCTATTTTTAATAAATTGTATTAGTTTATTTCCTATTGGATACACCCACTGGAGATGTATCAACGCTAAATCACTAATTCATTTTCTTATTTCCCTCCTTCATAATTGTTGTTGCCTTTTCAATCATCTTCCTTTCATACTAGATGTTGCCTTCATATATTATGAACAGATAAATCTTCGAATGAAGTTGGAGCACTCTCATCCATATCGGAATCTATTCTTCTTGATGGTGAAATTGATTTGCACGGTATTTCATAAGATAATATTTGAGCAATAATTAGATATTAATAAAAATAATATTATGAGAAAATGTATGCATTTTGTTATAAGAAGAGTATTATGCTATTACTTTTATATTTGAATGTTTTGTTATTTAGTTAACAAATTGAATTTGTTAGAAGAGATATTTATGATTTATTTTTTTTGCTTTATAAAAAACTATTAGTTAAAATTGATTGCATATTTGTATTTGTATTTTTATATTAGTAATTGTGATTGTGTATGTATGACGTGATGAGTTAGATGGTTTATTTGTAAAAATAATAAAATCATTATATTAGTATTATCCGTTACTCGCCCATTACCGTTTCGTTACCCGTTAATCATAATGGGTATGGGTAGGGTAGGGTAAGATAAATTCTTAACGGATATGGATAGGATATGGGTAATTTATTGGGTATGGGTATGAAAATGTCTCCACCCGACCCGTACCGTACCCATTGACACCCCTAATATATACCTTGAGCTAATTATATAATTTAAGAGGATTGAAACCATTCGGAGAACTCCAAACAGTAAGTTTGTTTCTCTTTCCAGTGCTTTCTATCAAAATGGATGAACAAACATTGATGACAATTAATGCTTATCAAAACTTTCAAGATTATCATGTACTGTTATCTCCTACCGTAATTTCATCATCAGAAGCAGCAGTTTCCAAGAACAAAGAGGAGGTTAACGAAGATCTGGCAAATGGATGGCTTTTGCTGCCAACTGAGTTGCTCAACTTAATCATGTCGACACGTATCTCTTCCATGGCAGACTTCTCGACCTTTCGTGCTATCTGTCCGACATGGCGCTCTCTAGGCATTCTTTGTCCTGAAAATTTGGCTTACCAATCACCCCTACTCTTGCTTGCATCTCCAAAGAAAGACATATTTGGGTTCTATGATTTTACCCGTAAACGTCTCTACAACATGCGTCTCTCCATACGGACCGCACAAGAGCCAGAAGAGCCATATAGCTTTGACTATTCCACATGTCTCTCCTATTCACATGGCTTCTTGGTCATTGCTAATATGCCAGGATTCACAAAGATTATGCTTTATAATATATTTACTGGTAACTGCATAATGTTACCGGCTGTCAAACAGAGAGGAGGTGATCTTCGATTTATCTTCTCCTCATCCCCTGCCTCTCCTGGTTGCTTAGTTGTGATGTTCAGACATGGTTCCTGCTCCTTTGACTTCTGTTGTATTGGCGATGTCGAGTGGAAGCGCCATTGCTTGAATAGATTCCCATCAATCTATGATATGATCTTTTTTAATGGGAAACTTTATGCACTATCATCTCAAGACAAACTTATTTCTATTGGTTTTGGCTGTTGCCATGAGCAGATTCTTGTAGAAAAAGAGGAGGAGCTTGCTACCATGGTACTTGAAGGGTGTTCATGGTGGTCAGAATGGCGTCTCGCTCAATCTTGTTCTGAGCTACTGCTGGTTCGGCACAGGAAATTTACTTATTATATTAATCTCGAATGCACCGATAGGTTTAGTATTTATCGCTTGGACTTTGGTGCCGGTGCTTGGACAGAAGTTTCTAGCCTTGGTGGAAGGGCTCTTTTCTTTACTAACAGTTTCATGGCATCAGTTCCTCCCACTAGCTTCGGAGTACAAGCAAATTGCATCTATTATTTTTCACCCAGGTACCACCGTGAAATTGGAAAGAAGAAAAGTATAATCTGGTCAGAGTTTTCCGTGGAAGAAGGAACCATTCGGACTGTGTGCCATGAACCACCTAGCAAAGAGTTAAGTTCTTCTGTGACATGGATACTACCAAGCATGTCATAGTTTCAATTTTGAAATTTGAATATCCTTCGTACTTCCTAGCAAGGAAATGTATATCCTGATTTAATTTCTTCCTACTAATAGCCTTTTTGTGACCTGTATGACTTTTCTTAAGAACATGTTTAGTTTTTATTAGTTCTTAGGAGGCATAAGTCTCTACATATGGACTGTGATAATTAAGTTTCATCGCATACTGCTACAAGCAAAATCAGTTTCTATCTCTTTTTTATATTTATCTGGAGTTTCTATCTCTTTCAAGTGAACCAGGAGAAGCTGCTGAGTACAAATACTGAATACATCTGCTTTTACCAGCAGAATCAGTTTCTATTTTTCTTCTTCTTATTTTTGCTCAATTATCAACACGTTTGCTTGCATAATTTTGTTTAGCATAGAAAATAGCTAAATTGTTATTAGCAAGTGAGCCTACTAAATTTCTTAGTCTATTTTTGCTCGCGCCAAGAAAGAGGAATTGATTTCCAGCCGACACTCTGAAATGACAAATTATTTAGGAACAATTCTACCATGCATGTAGGAAGAAAACCAACGATAACCTACAATTTGTAGAGGAAGCTAAACATGTGAAACCTTTGTTGTGCACTCAAGTACGCATTCAGAATTTAGTTAGGGGGCAAAAAAAATATCGAATTGAGTTTAAACTCTTTAACTAATTTGGTACTTGATAAAAAATAATACTTTGACTTATACTTTCCAATGCTCTGATTTGTAATTTCTGATGTTCTAACTTATTACTCTAATTATCAATCATAATTCAAAAAATTTATTTTAATTAGCCCTAAATTTAATCTAAATTACAAATCAAAAATCCCAAGAGGAAAAAAATTTCATAAAGGAACAAAGTCGATCGGAACTAATAGATTTCCATTGAAACTCAAAATCCAAAGAGGGCAACTGCCCCTCCTCTGTTGTGGGTCTGTGTGCACTTTATGAAAAAGGAGGGGAGAGAGGCAGAGTAAAGAGTTTACCATCTCTGTATTTTAATTTGAGGGTTACAAAATTTGAATAATTTATATATAGAGTTAACCACCTCTTTCTCCCCTCCTCTTCTCCCAAAAATTTAATATTTTGAAGCAAGTAAACAAGTGATTCTATTAACAATCATACACATTTATGAGAAACAAAAAAAAATAATAAAGATAAAGTACCTTTGACCTTTAATGTCATTATATACGGAAATTCTCAAAGTTGGTGCATGAGGTTATTTGGTGAGTCAACCCACAAAACAATTTCAAAATTAAAATTTGCTAGGGAAAAAAGTTGGGAACAAAAGAATATATTTTGACATACAATACCAAATTTTACGAATATAATTTCTTATATATAACGGGTCAAATAATCCTTGTTGGATACGACCTTAATCCATAGGGAATGGATTCAAAAGCCTCTATCTTAACGCAAAAATCTAGCGCAACCGCAGCAAATAGAAAAATAAAAATGTTCTCAGCGACAGAAATTGCTCTTCTGGTTGAATTGGAGGTATATGCTTATCAGGTTTAGAATTTTCCAAAACCTATTGTTTTTTCATGGTATGTATGAATGGTGAGCCCATGCTTGTAATTGCATTTTTCTTTTAAGATGAGTAAAAGAAATGGAAATATAATTATGAACAAAAAGTCAACATTAACATGTACAACTCTTTTTTCCTTTCGTCCGACAGAAAGAAATAGATACAATGCTTCTCTGGCTCTCTGCCAAACGCGTTTCAATATATTTCTAAATATACAGAACGAAAAAAGTGAAACAAAAATATTGCCAAATGGTTTTATATTTAGAAGAGCCAAATATTTTACACAAGCATAATCTTTTTTTAACCTGAGCTAATTATCTAATTTAAACGTATTGAAACCACTCGGATAACTCCAAATAGCAAGCTTGTTCATTTTCCCGTTCTTTCTATCTAAATGGATGAACAAACATTGATGGCAATTAATGCTTATCCAAACTTTCAAGATTATCATGTACTGCTGATATCTCCTACCGTAATTTCATCATCAGAAGAAGCAGTTTCCGAGAACAAAGAGGAGGTTAATGAAGATCTGGCAAATAGATGGCTTTTGCTGCCAACTGAGTTGCTCAACTTAATCATGTCGACACGTATCTCTTCCATGGCAGACTTCTCGACCTTTCGTGCTATCTGTCCGACATGGCGCTCTCTAGGCATTCTTTGTCCTGAAAATTTGGCTTACCAATCACCCCTACTCTTGCTTGCATCTCCAAAGAAAGACATATTTGGGTTCTATGATTTTACCCGTAAACGTCTCTACAACATGCGTCTCTCCATACGGACCGCACAAGAGCCAGAAGAGCCATATAGCTTTGACTATTCCACATGTCTCTCCTATTCACATGGCTTCTTGGTCATTGCTAATATGCCAGGATTCACAAAGATTATGCTTTATAATATATTTACTGGTAACCGCATAATGTTACCGGCTGTCAAACAGAGAGGAGGTGATCTTCGATTTATCTTCTCCTCATCCCCTGCCTCTCCTGGTTGCTTAGTTGTGATGTTCAGACATGGTTCCTGCTCCTTCGACTTCTGTTGTATTGGCGATGTCGAGTGGAAGCGCCATTGCTTGAACAGATTCCCATCAATCTATGATATGATCTTTTTTTATGGGAAACTTTATGCACTATCATCTCGAGACAAACTTATTTCTATTGGTTTTGGTTGTTGCCATGAGCAGATTCTCGTAGAAAAAGAGGAGGAGCTTGCTACCATGGTACTTGACAGGTATTCGTGGTGGTCAGAATGGTGTCTCGCTCAATCTTGTTCTGAGCTACTGCTGGTTCGGCACAGGAAATTTACTTATTATATTAATCTCGAATACGCCGATAGGTTTAGTATTTATCACTTGGACTTTGATGCTGATGCTTGGACAGAAGTTTCTAAGGTCTCTTTTCTTTACTGACAGTTTCATGGCATCAGTTCCTCCCACTAGCTTTGGAGTACAAGCAAATTGCATCTATTATTTTTCACACAGGTACCACCGTGAAATTGGAAAGACGAAATGTATAATCTGGTCAGAGTTTTCCGTGGAAGAAGGAACCATTCGGACTGTGTGCCATGAACCACCTAGCAAAGAGTTAAGTTCTTCTGTGACATGGATCCTACCAAGCATGTCATAGTTTCAATTTTGAAATTTGAATATCCTTCCTAGCAAGGAAATGTATGTCCTGATTTTCCTCCTACTAATGGCCTTTTTGTGACTTGTATGATTTTTCTTAAGAACATGTGTAGTTTTTATTAGTTCTTAGGAGGCACAAGTCGTTACATATGGACTGATAATTAAGTTCAGTTTCATGGCTTACTGCTACCAGCAGAATCAGTTTCTATCTCTTTTTTATTTTATCTGGAGTTTCTATCTCTTTCATGTGAATCAGGAGAAGCTGTTGAGTACAAATACAACTGCTTTTACCAGAAAAATCGGTTTCTATTTTTCTTCTTCTTATTTTTGCTCAATTATCAACTCGTTTGCTTGCATAATTTTGTTTAGCATAGAAAATAGCTAAATTGTTATTAGCAAGTGAGCCTACTAAATTTCTTAGTATATTTTTGCTCGCGCCAAGAAAGAGGAATTGATTTCCAGCCGACACTCTGAAATAACAAATTATTTAGGAACAATTCTACCATGCATGTAGGAAGAAAACCAACGATGACCTACAATTTGTAGCGGAAGCTAAACATGTGAAATCTTTGTCGCGGACTCAGATGCGGATTCAGGATTTTTGTTAGGAGTGCAAAAAAAAATATCGAATTGAGTTTAAACTCATTAACTAATTGGGTACTCGATAAAAAACAATACTTTAACATGTACTTTCCAATGCCCTGATCTATAATTTCTCATTTTTAACTTATAACTCTAATTACCAATAATAATTCAACAAATTTATTTTAATTTTAGTCTTAAATATAATCCAAATTACAAATTAAAAAATTTAAAGGGGCGGGAGAATTTCAAGGGGTAACAAAGTCGATCGGAACCGACAAATCTGCATTAAAAAAATCCAAAAGGATAACTGCTCCTCCTCTGATATTATGTGGGTCTGCTCCTGTGTGCACTTTATGGAAAAAGAGGGGAGAGAGAGGCAGAGTAAAGAGTTTACCATATCTGCATTTTAATTTGGGGGTTAAAAATTTGAATAATTTATATATATAGAGTCACTAGTACAAAAAACACTTTTACTAACTATTAAAAAATCCCTATACCGACTGTTATTGAGGCGTCAGTGATGGCGCCGCCAGTATAGGTATTCTTTACTGGCTGGTAAATAACAGTCATTGTAGACATTCAACACTGACTGTTCAAATAAACCGTCGGTGTTGGGCACCTACACCGACTGTTTTCCTAAAAAAACAGTCGGTATTGGACACCTACACCGACTGTTTTCTTAAAAAAACAGTCGGTGTTGGGCACCTACACCGACTGTTTTCTTTAAAAAACAGTCGGTGTAGTTCTAAAAAACAGTCAATAATTAGTGATAAAAACAGTCAGTGTTTGCATAAAATTTTGGCATGGTTCTATTTGTATCGGGGCTAGCCTCCATATTTTTGCTAGCAATATATTACTATTCAGCATTCATCTAAATTAAATAAAATATCATGCAAATAATTTGAGCAACACAAACAAAAGACAATACAATATAAACACTACTTATATTTCATTCACAAAAAAATATACTATAACAAAATTTACATAACACACTTACAAAATATACATATGAAGTTAACAACATTGCATTTCTTATAAATAGTTTAGAAGTTGTCCAAGAAAAATGCACACCACTGTCGTGTTATTACATGAAGTTGCGTCGGCGTATATTTTTCTGTCGGTAAATCACACTGCATGAATACAAATTGAGGATTCATTTGAAGAAGAGCAATCAAATGTCAACTTTGAACCTTGTTCAGAGGAAACTCTACCATGAACTTCAACAGAGGTGCTGTAACCTGGACAATTTCCCTTGAAAAATCAGTTAAATAAAATCACCTTACAGAATCACAATATATAATTTATAAAAATTAGTTAAATAAAATCACCTTTCAAAAGCAGTGGCATGTGAGACGGATATAACCAGTCAAAAAGGAGCCCGTATGTCCTTTGGCTGAACAAAGAAAATAATATTCAATAATACGTAGACACTACGAAGATATATAAGAAAATTTTTACTTGAGAATGCACCTGTTTGTTGCCATGGTGATTCCTCTTAGATCTCTCAAAATTTCTTCACTTATGTCAAGACAGTCATGCATAGTGCCTACAAATATTTGTTCACATTTTAAGAGCAATTTATTTTATCTCAAAATGATATTTTGTTAATCTTATGTCTGTTGCCTTTTCCTATATAAAAGACAGTCATACCAGTTACGTTGCCTTTATAATTTCAAATGGTCATATCAGACCTTGCTCTTCACTCGATATTTCAAACCTTCCCTTCTCGTTGAATCAATCTTCTTCTTCTTTGAAGCACTGTTGACATTGTATGGGAGAGTGAGGATGCCAAGTTGTTTCATCCTCTACGTGTTCAAGTTGATCCTAATTAAATACGTGTTCAAGTTGATCCTCTACGTGTTCAAGTTGGTACTGATACAGTTGCATATGTGTGATTCTAATTAAATAGTTACTGACCTTGTGCTTAACATGGTGCTTAAACTGAATGGTTCCTTTTGGTAAGTTGCATACAAAGATTCGCCCAGTGAGTAAATTTTCACCTTGTAGACCTGGAAACAAGTTGGACTAATTTAAAGATTGACTAATTTAATTGAACTATGAATTTGTTGAACTAATTTATTTATATAAAATTAACAGTATATGAAATACCAATTTTTACTAATTTGTTGTTTATACAGTTTTTCTTTTTCGAGATAAATTGAAAACAAAAACCATAACCATTACAGAGAAACCAACTCCAAATAATCAAACCACTATGGATTTTACACATCAATCTCAACTCAAAACAGTTCCATAATCATACTTAACAAGAAAAGGGGAAAATTTTCTCAAAAAAAAACAAAAGAAAAGAAAAGGGGAAAAAAAGCACAATCAATTCTCACTACGGCATTAGTCAATTAGAGGGAGAGACAGGGGCGAACCTGAGAGGAGGGAGTCAGAGAGCGCAAGGGAGGGCGAATCGTGAGCGGAGGCAGCGGTGTACCGAGGGAGTGTGGTTGAGCGTTTGCCGCGCGAACTAAGGTATAGCGCCAAAGGGAGTATGGCGCACCGAGGGAGTGAGGTAGAGGGATGTTGAGCCGCGCGAAAACTGAAAACCCTAAGCAGTAGAGGGAGGGTGAGCCGCACGAATTGAGAGAATGAACTCTAAACCCTAGGCGCGAAAATATATTTCGGCTGAGCGAACTGGAGGGAACTTAGTGAACTTAGTGAAAATTGTATAAGTTCGAAAATTGTAAACCCTCGCGCCAAATTGAAACGAAAATTTGAGATGTATTTCGGCTGGCACTAAAAGTTTACAATTTAATATTCAATATTTGCACTTAGTACTTTATTATTAAGTATATACTAACACTACCAAAATATTTTCAATTTTGTCATATTATTGCAAATATATACTAACACCACCAACATAAAATTATAACTAATAAAATTACTTACACCACCAAAATATTTTCAATTTTTAGTAAGAATATTATGTATCATGTAGCTGTATTTGTAAAAAAAATTACATTTTAAAAATATTTATCCTAAGTATGTAAAGTGTTAATTACTTGTTTTTTGGTATTGATCCCAGAATATTCAAATTAAATACTTTGTTGAATAAGCGAAAATACAATTTTTTAATTTATATTTTTATTTCTAACAATGCAATGTATGAACCGTTTTATTATTAAGTATTAATATTTTTTAAAATAAAATAAACATAGATTAATTTGAAATGTAAGTGAAATGAAAACTTTGGAGCAATTAGGCGCAGCCAAAATTTTTGGAGGGATCGAAGTACTAGGTTATCTTAGACTAGAGACTAGAATTTATTCAAAATGAATAAATCAACTTCATAGCAGTTCATATAAAAAAATTTCAAATTTTTTAATTTTTAATTTTTTAACATCTTATATGGTCAAATAATACTTGAACATGTAATTTTTTTATAGACTTTTATCATTATATGCCCCTTCAAATTTAGAAAATATTTTCGGACCGTTCATTTTCACACGAAAAATCAACGGTTGATCTACAATGAAATCATTATAAATTTGTTTAGAAATGACCAAGGAATAACATTAAACATAACCAACATAAAAATTAAGAAATTTGGTTCTATCCGAGTTTCGATCCAACGTGAAATGTGTACAGCCCTTTGATGTTTCGATATTCCGTCGACTTGATGGATAGGTAAATAAAAATAAAATTTCATCAAACTTTGCTGCAGATAATTTAATTTGGTGCTCTTTAGTTTCAACGGTTCAGATCGGGCAACAGACGACGTGCTTACGCACGCCTTCATTAACTCACAAAGCAAGAGTCTATGAAACATAGAACATAAACTCTTGCTTTGTGAGTTAATGAAGACGTGTGTAAACACTTCGTATGTTGGTCGATCAAAACCGTTGAAATTAAAGAGCACCAAATTTAATTATCTGCAGTAAAGTTTCATGAATTTTTTTTATTTACTATCTATCAAGTCGACGGAATATCGAAACATCAAAGGGCTATACACACTTCACGTTGGATCGAAGCTCGGACATAATCAAATTTCATAATTTTTATGTTGGTTATGTTCAATATTTTATCCTGATCATTTATAAACAAATTTATAATGATTTCATTGCAGATTGATCGTTGACCGCTTGTGTGAAAATGAACGGTGCGCAAATATTTATATATATTGAAAATGATCGGTGAAAGTTATTTCTCAACACTGACTGTTAAATTAAAAAAACAGTCGGTGAAAGTGCGACCAACACTGACTGTTAAGTTAAAAAAACAGTCGGTGAAAGTTATATCTCAACACTGACTGTTAAATTAAAAAAACAGTCAGTGAAAGTGTGACCAACACTGACTGTTAAGTTAAAAAAACAGTCGGTGAAAGTTATATCTCAACACTGACTGTTAAATTAAAAAAACAGTCGGTGAAAGTGCGACCTACACTGACTGTTAAGTTAAAAAAACAGTCGGTGAAAGGTATATCTCAACACTGACTGTTAAATTAAAAAAACAGTCGGTGAAAGTGCGACCAACACTGACTGTTAAGTTAAAAAAACAGTCGGTGAAAGTTATTTCTCAACACTGACTGTTAAATTTAAAAAACAGTCAGTGAAAGATCGAACAACACTGACGCTTCACTTAAAAAAACAGTCAGTGTTGATTTACCGACTGTTTTTAAAAGTGAACAGTCAGTGTTGAAGTTATTCATATTTATAATTTTACCACGTAGTCTCTACACCGACTGTTACACAATAAAACAGTCGGTGACTAAGGGTCAGTGAAAGAGTTTTTTGTACTAGTGAGTTAACCACCTCTTTCTCCCCTCCTCTTCTCTCAAAATTTATTGTTTTGAAGTAAGTAAACAAGTGGTAGTAAGGGTATAAACGGTCGGATACGGATTGGATAGTGGTCAAACTATATCATTATCCGTAATTTTTTAGATACGGAACGGATACAGATCAAATATTAAACGGATATGGATACGGATCAGATTTTGGATGGATACGGATATGGATATCACTATAATTCGAATAATTAAAAATAAATACTAATGTACATTCTAGCACAAAATAACATCTAAATATAACTTTTTTTCATTCATAAATTAGATCTAATATTTTTCATAAGTTCGTTAGTTACAAAACATATATCATGTTAACAAAATAATAGTTACTAATCATGCCATATTGTTTATCAAAAGATACCAACCTAAACTTAATAGCATTCTTTTTAACCATATAGGATAAACAAACAAAAACTAATAAAAATGTCTTGAACCATCAGCATCAACGATGAAAAGAAAAACGTAGAAAAAAAACATTGTCGGAGGTTAAAAGTCGGATGAAAAAAAAATGAAAAAAAAAAGTAGTATTAGATATTGTTTAGAACAATAAAGACTAAAAATATAATTCTTCCAAAAATCAGGAAAGCCAAATTCATAGTTTAGTAATTAGGACCACATGATCACTCAACTATAATATTTTAATTAGGTAATTTTTTCCCTTGATCAAAGGATGCAAGTTGAAAGCTACTAATTTTTTTAACATAAAAAAAGTGAAAGTAGGATTTGAATTTTGAAGCCATTAAAATCATATCCTGCACTTCTTCTTCTTTTTTACATTCTCTCTTCTCCCATACAAGGAATCTAGCTCCCTGTGATTAATTTCAAAACCATTATTACTACTTAGGGGTGCAAACGGATTGGATATTATATGTCCGTATCTGTATCCATATTCGAAAATTAAGTACGGGTATATGATATCCGAATATCTGTGCAGATACTGATACGGTTTTAAATTTTAATTATTCTTAATCATATAGTTTAATATATATTATGGAAAAATTTATGTTATTCACAATTACAGAAAAAGAGATATTCCATTCATATCTGTTTAATATCCGATCTGATTCAATCCGTATCTGAAAAATAAAAGTAGATATGGATACGATTTTACTTACCACTATCCGATCCGTTTGCACCCCTTTCTCTACTTCATTATTTGTTTATTAATTTTTTTTTTTAAACCTTCGCAGAGGCTGCGAAGTCGTGAGGGGGAATCGAACTCTCGACCTCTGGGTACAACAATCCTAGAACTTTTTCCTAGCCAACTGTACTACCTCCCTTTCTCATTTGTTTATTAATTTTAATGTGCTTTATTTTGTCTCTTCTTCTCTATTTATTGTTTGTCTTGTCATCCACCTGGCAAATTTGCCTCATCACATTCCAAAGCTTTACTAATTAATGAAGTCACAATTATATATATATATAACGAGTAGCAAGATTGGTATAACACACAGAAAACCAAATTATATTTGTATTTGCCTTTCATTGAATTTCAACTAGTTATATCGCATGTAAATATGCTTCACCTCATAATCTAGAAAAGCAAATAACACTTTAGTCATAGAAATTTTAGAAAGTTCTATGCTTATTCGCTTTCAATATATATGCTATGCAGATTGTTTTGTTTCTTTAACTGGGCCTGTTTCTTCCTACTGAGCTGAAATTTTCGCCGCCGGATATTGATTTAAAAAAAAAAAAAAAAAAGGAGAGTGCTATACTGAGAGCATCAATTATGATTTTGAGAGCTGAGAGAAACTTTTCTCTCTAAATACCTATTTTACTCTTACTAATATTGTGCCCGTGCGTTGCAACGAAAACATATTATAAAATTGAATATGATATGAAGATATCTTTTTGTTTGACATTCACACAAAATCAAGAAAAAATATTAAATGAAAATAAAAAGCACACACGAAAAAAAACAGAAATTCAAATAATAAATCACAATAAAAGAAACAACAAATAGAAAAAATAGATCAAATATAACATGAAAAAAGTTCTTGAAGTATCTTTGATATAATGTAACATTTATGGAAATGAACAAACAAATATGAAAAGTATATTAATTAAAAAATTTAAAAATGAACAATATTTATGAAAATGCACACATTAAAACAACGAGCATAGAGTATTTTGTTACTTTTAACCAACCAAAGAATGACAGCCCCCTGTCTTTTAAAAAAATATGCCAAAGAATTATGTTATTGGAATACTACTCAAATCATATAATAACTAAATAGGGCAATAATTCGACAAAAAGTTGATAATCTTCATTTAAAATAATAAATGAATTTAGTTAACCTGCTAAAAAAATAATTAATTAAACTGTATTTATTTTGAGCTAGAAGGTCAATATTTCCTATATCCTCTTAACTAATAATAAAAAGATACAATATTCTCTATATTCTCTCATATTTATGAACACTCTACTATATGCATGTTTCATAAAATCATATGTATTTTTTCTTAAAAATTTTCATTCTCTGTACAATATTTTTAGAACTTGCAGGTTCAATGAATCCATTTATTTCATATGATATGCTATAAATGCATGAATAAGAGAAAATGAAGAAATAAGAAAATAATTTAATTACATGAATCAAAAATAGATTTAAGGAGAAATAAGGAAACATATCGCTAGAGATTCATTCTTAACTGTGACAAACTATATAGCAGTATGTGTGGCGAGTATATTTTTAACTAAATTTAGACTTCTACACATAAAATAGATGTATTTAATCAAAAGAATACAGATTATGTGATTGGAGGGCTGATATTAAATTTGAAAATTCATCTTTCAATTTTAGCCGTTGGCGGATCAGGACAACTACGTGCATTATATAAGAATGGAGATATTATCTCTTCCTTATTTATTCCAATTATTTCTGCCATAATTAATTCACAAGTTAATAAAGGAAAAAATATATAGACAAGCTACAATTGGAATGATAAAACAAATAAGATGAAAATCCAAATCACAAATAGACCCTTCCAAATCCAATACATCAATGATAAAAAAAATTAAATATACCCCTCTAAATCCAATACATCACATATTTTCTTACATAACAATGAACAACAATTTGGTTTGTATTCCTATTTGTTAATTTCTGCCTAGACATAGCCGAAGTAAATGAGTATGGGGTAGAAAATATGTATATCTTCCAGTAGTAGGTTTTAAGTATAACAATTTAATTTTTTTTTGTGTTCTTTGTTTGTTTACTTTATGTTGTAGGAGTAATTATTAGTTTAAGCTGTAGGAGTAATTGTTAGCACATTGATATTTCAGAGAACACAATAGGTATTTAGATTTTGTGTTTAAATTAGATTTAATGATACACTGGTATTGCTTGGACAAAGGGGTAGTTAGGGAAAGTGTTAGTTTTATCCTATTTTTTTTTCTATTTTACTATGTTTGTGATATGCTATGCACTTCAAACTTTGTGTTTTTCATGATTTTATAGTCTACGGGCTTCATCTTAGAACTCTGTAATGCATTGAATTTAGATGGGTGTATTTAAAATATTTATCTGTGATGTATTGGATTTAGATTTTAGAAGGGTCTATTTGTGATTTGGATTTTCATTTTATTTGTTTCATCATTCCATAGCTTGTCTATATTGATTTCATAACTAATTCTCATACATTTTAGTTTAATTTAATTAGAATTATGCCAAAGAACCAAGTTACTACTTCTAGTCTATTTTGATTTCAGTTTTGGAGCTTTTCCAACTCTTGTGCGGTCTCTGGGGCACTATGTGCGGCCATACAACTACCCTTGAAGTCCCAATATTGATCCTACTGAAGAAATTACAACTCAGAGCCTCTGTGCGGCCTCCCTAGGCCGCACAACACCTCAAGTGACCCAATTTTGATTAGTGTGGCCCCCTTAACACGCATACTTAGCCGCACAACACAGAGTGGAGAATCAGTCGAGTCAGAGAGCCCGTGCGGCCTGACGTGGGGCCTACCCTACAAGCACAAACTAGAAATTCACAGCACATCCCCCTGGTGCGTCCCCCTCTGGCTGCACTCCTGGCCACACAAAAATATGTTGCATGCACATCGCTCGTATTTTATCCATATCTTGGTCATACGAACTCGGATTTGGGCAAATAAAGGCTCGTTGGAAAGAGGACAACAAGATCTACAACTCTAATGAAGATTAGAAATCATAATTTACAAGTCACAGCAACCTTTTTAGTAAAGCATCAGCTGTAATTTATTGTCATATCTCACGAGATCTCGCTTGATTCACTTCCTCATTGCCGTAGTGTGCCTCCCAAGCTAAGATAACTTCCATGTATGGCCTAAAATGTGGACATGGCAGAATATTAGGTTTGTGTGGCCATACTTGGCCACACTAATGCGATTTATTGCCAAAACTTGACCGTATCTTCATCAGATTCACTTTTCAACCTTGTTTGCTTGCTCTCAAAGTCATAAATTACTATAAATTAAAGAGTGAACAGCAAAAGAAGATATCTCCCTTTGGGGATTGAAATCAAGCCACCTTCCATTAGACATCTCTCTTCCCTCAAACCCTAACTTCATTCTCTCATCATTCTCAAGTGAATTCAAGACGACAAAGCAGATTTGGCTACTTACAAGGAGGCTTTGCAAGGAAGAACTGAGGCATAGCTTGGGAACTGGTGTATTCTATTTGCCTTTGTTATTTACTCATTTTAATTGCTTGGTTTACTTGTTCTTTTTCATGGATGTTTTTGTTATTGCACCAATGAGAGGCTAATCTCCTCTCTAGGGGCTTAGGTTGTAAGCATGAACTTGTATTGATTTTCTTACTTGGATATTCTCTATATGATTATTGCTTTGAATTGATGTTTGGTTCTTATTTTATATATTTGTGAGTCATGCATGATTTGTGTTTTTGAAACCACACCTTGCGGAGGTAGTGACAGCCCTCTTGTCTTCAAGGGTATTTAAGTCATTAATAAAACCGAGTCTTGTACACAAATAACCTTAGAGATAATAGATTAGATGGACCAAATCGAGTCTACCCCTGACCATAAGAACTAAAGATTGGACATGGAAATTTGTGGAAAACCAATTTACAAGTACTTCGCAATCGGGATACTTAGAGTATATTTAGTAATCGGTACGAATTAGTGGAGTATTTAGCCTTCAATTAAATAACCCTATTAGGTAGGGACAGCCCTAAGACGAGGTAAATTAACATGATAGGCTTGAAACACGAAAAGTATTGATTCTAAGTAGAAATAAGCCAACCTAGTTGGAACTCCCATCAAAACAAAGCATGAATTAAGAGAATATGTCAAGTGTTGAACTAGCCAAGAAATTGTAGACCAAATACGCCTAGACTTCGTCAAATTGATCACAAACCTTTCCTTTTAGTTAATTTCTATTTAGCTTTTGTTACAAACCAACTCATTTCGGGTATTGAACCCAACAATTGTGTGATTTACAACAAACTCCCCCCATATTTACTTATTTGCACTTAATTTAGAATTAATTAATTTAGTAAAAATTATAATTGCCTTAATCTTTGGATCGACGCCCATAATTACTACAAAGATAGATTGTGCGCTTGCAATTCCATCTACTTTGCGTATTTAGGGTTCTTATAAATTTAAAGCAGTAGTGTACAAAATAGACCGTTTAATTCTATACCCAAAATACACATCATATATACTTTTTTTCTTTATTAACTTGTGAATTAATTATGACAGAATCAATTGGAACAAATAAGGAAGAGAGAATATAAGAGTAAAATATGTATTTAGAGAGAAAAGTTTATCTCATCTCTCAAAATCACAACTGATGTCCTCAATATAACACTCCCCCAAAAAAACGATGCATGACATGTGCTAATCAACTTAATCGGAGTTGAATCAAAAGCTCTTCCAAGAAAAGGCTTATATAAAACATACATGTATGGAGTAGGATGTACTTGAGCTCACCAAAAAGTTTGGTGAACTCAACTTCAAAATCTATCGGATTTACTTCAAACGATGAATTCAAATTATTGAAATTAATCTACTCTATGAGATTTGAATTAATTTAGTATAAAGTCAATTGGTAAAAAAATTATTAATAATGAATGTATTAAATTTTGTCCACTTGATTTTATACTAAATTATTAATAAATTTTGAATGTGAAGACTTATATAAACCATGCATGTGCTAATTGACTTAATTGATTATGCTAAGTGTCTCCAACCAATGCATCTCCCACTGTGCTGGTGCTGTTAAAGTATCTCCAACTTGGCTCAATCAAATTTAAAATCCATGACCAAAACACGGGTGGATGTAAACACTCAGACAATTCCTATTGTTAGGTACCCATACATCTCTAGCATAGCTATATTAAGAAGAAAACAGAATGGATTGTAATCCTCTATTTCTCTCATTCTCTGCATATTGCATCTCCCGTTCTCTCGCTTTCTCTCTCACGCAAAAATGATTTCTATAGATTCAATTCGCACAGTGGTTGGAATTATAGGTACGTACAAATGATGATCTCCAGTTCTATTCAGTGTTATTACCTCCCTCTCCCTCTCGTCTCTCCATCTTGTAGTCTAGAAATTTTAATCGCTTTCTCTGTTCATTATTTCAGGAAATGTGATCTCCTTCGGCTTGCTGCTCTCTCCAATGTAAGCTAACTCATCTTATTGCAATAGTTAGAACCATATCCAATTTATGCTGTGTGTGTAGTCCACTATCTGATGAGTTTTTCGATCTATTTTACATCATTTTGTGTTTGCTTAAGTTGAGATTTGAGGAAACTATGACCTCTGTTATTATTTCTGAGATTATGACTGTTGTTGTTCATAGATATCCTTGGTTAAGCAGACGCAATAAGCGAATCAAACTGAGATTCTAGTGGACATAGTATTTTCCTAGACTGATATGAAAATATCGGTAAAATGACATAGTGCATATGTTTTATTTTTGTTATCTTCATAAGCTTCCATATGAATTTAGAGCACTCAATATGCATACAACTTGAGTTTTCTTGTTAGTTTTTACATCCTTATATTTTCTAGTGCATCTATGATATTGTTGTTTCTAGTTTTTCCTTTTCAAAGATCGATATTTTTACTATAACTTCCTCTTCTGTATACCCTTCTTTACTTTGCAAAGTAAAATTGAACTCTGGAGAGAAAGGTTATCTGCAATCCTCACTGGCATCTTTAAATCTCAGCGTGCATGAGAACATATGCATTGCCTTTACAACGCATAAACTTTGTTTATCGTAGGCTTGTAGGGGCCGATGAAAGCCATTGTTGGTTGTCAGGATCGTTCTGTGTTGAGTCTAAAACTTAATGCAGAAGCATACCTATTCAAGTCACCCATAAGCATGAGAGCACCATCAACTTGAACTTCCAAGGTAGCAAGGCTCCTTTTAAGAGTTACCTTCTATTCTTTATTGTCCAAGGTCTCTCACTCTCTAATCTGATTGGATGATTAAGAGAGGGTTCAGTAATGCCTTGTACCTCGGAGACCAAATCATAAGCCAAAAGAACTCTATAGTTGTCTTACTTAGAAATTATTCAGCTCAATCCATCATTAAAATGAATATTATACATAAAAGGTGCATACCCTATATGACACATTAATGCTAAAAATTACCTAAACTGTAGTGATCACGTATAATTTGACATAAAATTGGCAGTTACATGTAAGCAAATGTTGGATTAATGATCCAACAAGGCTGACATTTGAATGTGGTTCGCACTCAAACCCATAAAAGTTATATATATGTATCTGCATCCTCTATGACTCAGCAAATTGCATTATTAGCCTTTTGAATTTTAGTATTCACAAATAGCCTGCAATAGAAGTGCATTAGCTTAGATGCAGTTAATATTAATAACAAATTTATCCTGATTCTCATAATAGACTTTTATTAAGTTAACCTTAAGTAAACAAGTTATTGATACTTTATACTTTTATAGTCAGTTGTGGTGTAGTTCTAATCCTAAGTAAATGGTTTCATTATTTGAACACACAAAAACCCTGAAAATACTTGATAGATAAGCCCCTGAAACTTTTCTCATATGGAATATTCCTCCTGATCACTTCTTGCAAAGTTTATGTACAACCAAGCTATAATATCTATATTTTTTGTGAATATTGTCTGAAATAGGCCCACATTCATAACCATTGTGAGAAAGAAGGCAGTGGAGCAGTTCTCGTCAATACCATACCTAGCCACACTGCTAAACTGCATGATGTGGGTCGTGTACGCACTGCCGATGGTACATCCCAACAACGTGCTCGTGCTCACCATCAATTGTGCCGGCTTTGTGATAGATGCTACCTACATCTCCATTTTCATCACCTTCTCCCAACACCACCTCCGTGTAAGCTCTTGTTCTTTTTCTCTCCTTAATTATATTCTTTTGGGTTTTGTTAACATGGAAGATGATAAATTAAATCATTGCTGGTGTTTTCTGCCAATACTTGTATTTTTGAAATATATTCTTTCATAATGCAGCTTAAGATTTTGGGGATTTTGGCAGCAGAGCTTGCCATTTTTGCCACTATACTGACTTGTGTTCTTTGTGAGGTCCAAACTTATGAAATGAGAACAGAGATTGTGGGTATTCTCTGTGTCATCTTTGGCACTGCACGGTATGCATCACCTCTTTCCATCATGGTAAGAATTTTTTGCTCTTATAAGAAGCTGAAGTGTGCAGAAGTGTATTGGTCATTTAATTACGATATTATGTATTGAGCTTTAACTAAAAATTTGGCTTAATTTTTATTAAGTGTCCCAATATTAAGAAATTTTTTTGATTAAAATTATGGTGCACCTTAGTATTTATAAAATTGCCCCAATAAATTATGGTGCACCTTAGTATTTGCATCTAATATACATATTAAATTTATAAATTATGGTGCACCTTAGTATTTGCATTGTAGTTGTGTACCGTTAGCTTTAGGTTTTGTTTGGATTAATTCAAAACCAAGGTTAATCAGATCTTATGTTTTCTAATAGATATTGTGTCTTAATCTGGCCATTTTAACTTGAATAAATAATCTTCACAGTTTGTATATAATTTGAAATACAAAGTTGGTTCTAAGTTAATTACTATGATGCTTTTAAATCATCTTTCTTCAAGCTTACAAGTAGCTGAAATTCCTGCTAGCTTGATATTTAAGGAAAGTTAACAGCATGATGTGTTTACTAAAATTTTATATCATTCAGGATTACATACAATAGTGTCCACCAAAATTGAACCTGCACATACAATCAATAAGCTGATTGAACATCAGATACACACACACACACACACACACACACACTGTATGTTTTATATATATGGAATCACAAATGCGTGTGCATTCTAGTTGGCAGATGGGAACTTGGGCAGATTAGGTGCACGATTAAACCCTTAATGGATCTGAGGCTAATTTCTCAATTCTCAACTTTACTTAAAATTCATATCATATTTTACTTTAATTCAGTCAGTATTGAGTGTTTATGAGCCTAGGTTTTTTGGAGCTTTATTTTATTGATTATATAGACTGGCATTTTATATTTGACTAACATTTTTTTTATTATGAATATATTTTATATTATCAATTAGATAATGCCCAACATTGTTTCCTGAGACTTACAATTAGATAATTTACTCCACATTCAACGCAATAACATGCAATGGAATGTAATATTCTGCCCCAATAGAGATTTGTTTAGTTAACAGGTTCCCTCTGTTTTGCATCTTTTGACAGAAAACAGTGATTCAAACAAATAGTGTGAAGTACATGCCACTTTCTCTCTCCTTCGTCAGCTTTCTAAATGGAGTTTGCTGGATGTCCTACGCTTTCCTTCGCTTTGACA
>CAXKVW010001088.1:0-38708 GCA_964058825.1 Carex arenaria
GAACGCACATATGATATCTATTATCAATAAAAACATCAGATAAAGACAATACAGTATCTGGAAAATAATTTAGAAAACTATGATTAAAATTTAAGAGAAATATCTTGGCCCTCCGAACCATCGTACCCAAGCACGTTCCCAACTAGTTTAATAGAAAAAATCTTTTAATTTTATCAAACTCCCATTTCTTGCGCTAATATACAATCATTTAAAGCTCTGTTTATAACATTTTACAATGCTATTCGCAAGAATTTAAACATCTATCTAAAAACATTTAAATTCTAAATCTAGATAGTTTTAACTCCTAACTAATTGTGTCTTCAAGCCAAAAAAGGAAAAATTCCTTTCACCCACTTTTTTTTATTTTTCTCTAATTATTTGATGACGCCAAAACATATAGCGAAAATCACTATCTTTTATAACGGAAAATGACGAAAAGCGAATGCAAAGTAACCATTTTTCCGATTTATTTACTGCAAACGTGTTTTTGAGTCATTTGGCAGGTTTTCGAGAAAGTTGGTGCACAACATCCAAGATGACAAAATTCTATGGAAATACGCTAAGTCTGGAAGCCTTACGAGTTCAGTCTATGCGGCATAGCCCAGTAAGTCGCATGCGTCGCAGATTCAATTTGTGGACTGTTATTCTGCACAGTTAGATAGATTGATCTTAGCCTTTGATTGAAGTTTTCTAGAAGGTCTGGCTCCCAGGTCATCCACGCTGCTTCTAAAAGGAGTTGAGTCCAAGTTTCTTTTTTTTTTTAGTGTTATTTTCGGCCCTAAGATCAAGGGACTAATAATCTCTACTACTCCCACTACTCCCACTACTTTAGAAAATTCTATAAATACCCCGACCCCTCTTGTTTGTGATTCGGTGTGCTTGTTTTCGTGTGATTAAGTCCAATACTGTAACCACGAATTCCTCACCGATTATGATAGACATGCTAGGTTAGAGTTCTAGGGAGAGAGGCAAAATCCTTAGAGGTCAAGGCAAATGAGGCGAGGTTCTTCTTCTTCAAGAGAGTTGTAATATATGTTTTTTTTTTATTTTTCTTTTCTTTTGTCATGGCTTCAAGGAGCTGAACCTCTCATCTCTAGGGTAAGCGATTGAACGATGTGTCATTTAATAATAGTTTGATTTTATTTATATTTTATCATGTGAATTTCTATTGTGCTTTAATTTCTTTTTAATCTTATTCAAGCATACATAGTTCCGTGTACTATATGTCAATGATCCTCTACATTGGTGATCCAATAGATCATTGTGTGAGAATGATAGTATATAAGTTATTGAACTTCGGCTAACGAGGCTTAACAGCAGTTCAAAGACTAGGGTTAGAACCCAGGAGGCTCCCTTGACGAGGTAGGATAGAAAACATCTTAGGTTAGGTTTACTTAGCCGGAATCACAATAGATAGGGATTTGGGATATTTCAACTACGGAGTAGTATAAGGAAATAATATAATTTCATACTTAAAATATTTTAGTCTTAGTGGCCTAAAAGTCAATCGAAAGATTGGAAAACCTAAACACAACACAACACATAACACCACGGCGCTATGCGGCTAATGACAGTGCCACATGCGGGGTCGCCTACGGGTAATGTCTATGTCGCATGCAGTAGTGACAGTGTTGTATGCCGATTAGACTGGAGCCTGAACAAATCAATATATTAGACTCATTGGATGACCTAAACCTTAGAGAATCCATGTTACTCTACCGATCACCTGTAGCGCCACCACATTAAACATTGCTACAATTCCGGTTGCATTTTAATTCACTTTAATAATTACTTTAAGAACACATAAAAACCCTAATTAACAACAACCCGTCCTAGACTAACGAAAATTGTTAGGGCTTAATACATTATCTCTGTGGATCGATATCCTAATTATACTATGAGATAGAATTGTATACTTGCAATCTGAGTCGAAAGTGGAATCAAGATTAAAATATATAGTCTACTATACTGAAACTTTGTGCAATTATCATTTCACGTCATCATCATTGTCATCTATTTTTTCGACGATCCGTGATGAATTTATGAATCTAAAAATGCAAATATTTTCTATTCGATTTTATCTTTCAAATAAGATCCATGAAGAAATACTTTTGATGTCATTTTCAAATAATTTATTTTGTTTTTTGAAAGTAAAACTCTTATGTATATCATTGGAACTACTACTTTGAACTATGCAAACCTCTTATGTATATCATTAAAAAAAAACCTCTTATGCAAACCTTTTAGGTATATCATGCAAACCTCTTATTTATATCATTGAACCTATTACTTTGAACCTATTACTTTGAGGTTTATACATTTTATTCTAGAGATTTGAATTGTTATTAATGAGTTTTATATGCTTTGTGCATGAGGTTTATACAAAAAATTTGAAGGCTTGTAAACAGAGGTTTAAGTGGTATTGAAGCAAAATTAAAAAAAAAAAACTAAAAGTTACAGAGATTTAAAGTGGTAAAAAAATAACGACACAATTATAACTCGAATTATTCTTGATGGATCTCATTTGAAAGAAAAAATTGAGTAAAAAACGATCGTATTTTTAGATTCGCAAAATTCAACACTGATTGTTGGGAATGGACGAGAATGATCAGAAATTAAAAAAAAGTAGGTATAAAGAATCTTTTCTTTTTTGGCTTGAAAACAAAAGTAGTTATGCGTTAAAACTACTCAGATATAAGATTTTAAATGTTTGTAGATAGAGGTTTAAATATTTTTCAATATCATTTTAAGGGTTATAAACAGAACTTTAAATATTTTGAATATGAGAGCTAGAAATAGAAGTTAGACATCAAGTACTTAGGGAACGCACTCCGAGATTTAATTGGGGGTCAATTATCTGGCTCCAAAATTTAATATAAATTACTCTATCAAAATTTCTAATAACAAAGACCATAAGAACTCGAAGATTTTGTAATTCGGATAAAATTTTGTTTGAGTTATTGTAAATCAATGCAACACGACACACAAATTCAAATGGTTTAAAAATATAATTAATGCAGTAAATTAAAAGAAAAAATGGCAAATTAGAGAATATTTATTAAGTACCAATATTTTTGCAAAATTAAAACGATTTGATAGTATAAAAAAATTGTTAACTAAGCTATTTCCGCAAAAAAAAAAAAACAATATTTGAAAATGCATGAATCAATTCAAAAAATAACTTTCAACAGGGAGATTTCACAAATTGAACGGAATATCGTTCCAATCTTGTCTAAAGTCTATTCCATAATATAACCAAATTAAGTATCAGTAATATTACAAACAAAAATTTCTTCCATAATGTAAATATTACTACTAACTTTAAGATCGAAAAATTATTTTAAAATGTACATATATTTTTAAATGATGTGTAAAACACTTGCCGGATTTATAGGAATTAATTAAAGAGAAGAGAGAACAAAAAATTGTGGTTTCTATATTAAAATTTTAAATACAATACAGTTTATATATTTCTTATGAGAACCAAACCTCAAAAAGAAAGAGAAACATAAAAATGGTGGGAAAACATATTTAATATTGAACTTGTATTGTTAGAAAAATGAAAAAACATCTCAAACATAGATATACACATTCAAAGTATATCCAAATGCTAATTCGATATGAAATTCTGCAACTTGTATAGTTTTGAAGGGGTCTTACTGAAAAATGTAGTAAACATTTTGACATTATAATCCCTAAAAACACGTGGCGTGTATGATGTTGCTTCTAGTGCTACGGTAATAGTCAATAGATATTGAGCTTTAACACATAATACATGACGACAAAATTTACAGAAGTTTAGCGTCATATCCGGATTTTACGAATTCGCAACCTCTGAGATATCTCAAACTTTGCGTGACTTTTTGGAATATCTCAATTGTTCAAATACGATCTGCACGAATCTTAAAGCTCAAATAATACGGCCCACCTACGTTCTTCCAAATAGGCACCGGACACGTCGGTCACGCAAAAATTGAGATATCTCAGAGGATATGCACCCTGCCCCCGGTGGAAACGCAATTTGACGGTAGAAATAGAGTTGGCCCATGAGGACCCACACACAGCGGGGGGTCTTCGTCTCTTCAATGTTCTGAGTGCGGATCTCCTAAACCAACTCATTTTTTAGTTTAGATCCAGATCGTCCGATTTGAATCCGGACCAATCCGATCCGATCATTCGTGATGGAGCGCACGGGACTCTATCCCGAGTAGGAGTGCAAACGGATCGGATAATATCCGACCGTATCTGGATCCGTATCCGAAAATTAGATATGAATATCCGATATCCGAATATCTGTGCGGATACGGATACAAATATGATTTTAAATTTTAATTATCCGTATCAGAATAATTAATATGTACCATATAATTATAATATATATTATGAAAATATTTATATATATATCTACTGATATCCGATTCGTATCCGTACATATTCGTCTAATATCCAATCTGTATCCGTATCCATATAAAGCAGAAACATATATAGTTTTACCACTATCCGATCCGTTTGCATCGCTAGTCCCGAGTTCACCTCTCAGTTTCCAATGATGAAAGTGTCACCCTACTCTTATAACCAATGTTACCTATTACGCCCCTGTGGATTGTAGAGTATTTGAAACAGAAATATCAAATAAATCAGCAATAATTCCGAGAAAATTTGTATGCAGCCATGCACCGGTTTTTTTATTAATAAAAAAATAACAACAGTGGGGAACATTTTTATGAAAATTTGATATCTAAGTATAACGTTATAGTTCATAATATTCAGATTATTGATTTTAATTAAAGGCATATTAACTAAAACAACCCGGGATGTTACTATTGTAGATAAATATGATTATTCTTAAGTAATAATTTTTGTGAATATATTGTAGATAAAAAAAAGTTAAAAGTATTAACTATTGTTAATACAATCACTACTACAAAAATTAAAAATAAATTCGAATTTAAAAATTAAAATTAACAAATATTTAAACTAATGCAAGTTGTTTCCATAAAAAAATATTACATAAAAAATTAAAGGTTTTCATAAAATGCAAGTTGTTTCCATAAAAAAAAAATTTAAGGTTTCAAGTTTGAACAAAATAAATATTACACATTGACTTTTTTTTTTCTTTTTCTCTTCTTTTTTTTACTTTTTGAACATCGGCTCATAATCATTCGTTGTGGTCGGATCTTATGTAGTTTGCTTCGTCTTGTTCTTCAATTGTTGGTACCTCAATTGACATATCGGTACAAAATGGAGGTATCTTTTTGAACTGGTCCTACTCTTCTTCGTTGGCGATGTTTTCGACCCCAACAATCATTCTTTTTCCCGATAGAACGATGCTCCACCTAGCATCACTCGGGTCAATGACATAAAAGACCTGTGTGGCTTGCTTGGCGAGTATGAATGGATAACCAACATACTCGACTTTGTTGAAATCAACGAGTGTGAACCCATCGTTATCAACCTTAACACCCCGATCTTCGACCCATTGACACCGAAACAAGGAAATGCTTAGGAGAGAGCTGTAAATGAGCTCTCAAATTTCTTCCATAACACCGTAATATGACTTTGATACTATTATAGACCGGGTATCCCCAAATCTACTGAATTCTTGAGCGGCCGCCACCAACATTACCACACTATTTTGCGTCGCGCTCTTATTACTTTGTAATTTAGTGTAAAATGTATATCCGTTAATCTCGTATCCTTGGAATGTTCTAACAACAATTTGGGGTCATTCACCCAGCAGCTTAACAATTTTATTTACGGACGATCTTCCGGGGTGTGATTTCACTCTTTCTTTCAGTCATCCTACAAAAGAAAGATTATGTTCGTTATTAAGCCACTTCTGACTTCCCGTGTAGTTATGTTGACGAAGGATTGTCATGTGCTCATCTATATAGGGAGCCACATCTGCCATGTGCTGTAGTACAATACAATGTGTCTTTTGTATTTCATCTTTGTCAGCAACTATGGCTTTCAACCTGATGTCACTACTTCTTAGAGCCGTCCCTCGTATCAAGATTTTGGAACACCAATAGGACATACACTGGTCATGTAGTTGGTGCAAAACTCAACCACCTATTCTATGTAATATCCTTCTATAATGCTACCTTCGGGCCGATGCCGGTTCCTTAAGTATTTTTTAAAAATACCATATTCCAAAAAAAAAGACCAAGTCGCCACTTTTTCTGCATAATTTTTGGTGCAAAGGGTATGTCCGCCCTTTCATTTGGCGGACACCCCTTTGTGTCCACTATTTCAAATGACGGACTATATATATATATATAGGTTGGCTAATATACAATCGATTGTTCCTGAGCTTCTGTGCAACCAAGCCGTTTTTTTATTTTCAAAGTCCAAACGGTCGATCTAAACCGTTAGATGTGATCTCCATATTAAAATGTACTTGGAGACCAAATTTTATATTTTTTGGAATTTTTTTACTATTTATTAAGCCACTTTGAAAATCGCTGATCCAACAGTGGCTTCTGTTTTTACTTTTTGGTTAAGCCACCGTTGGATCAGCGATTTTCAAAGTGGCCTAATAAATAGTAAAAAAAATCTAAAAAAATGTAAAATTTGGTCTCCAAGTATATTTTAATATGGAGATCACATCTAACGGTTTAGATCGACCGTTTGGATTTTGGAAATCGGAAAACGAGTTGGTTGGACGGGAGCTCAGAAACAATCGATTGTATATTAGCCAACCTATATATATATAGTAAATCTAGGGTGTGACGTGCTCACCAAGAGAATTTGGTGTGCACAACTCCAAAAATACATTTGATCGGTTACAAATGACAAATCCAAATCGTTGAAATCCATGTACTTCATGAGTGATGCATGTACATGCAAAATTTTGGAAGTTTCGAATTCATTTGCTACGAGGTCAAGCGGTCAAAGAAATGATGAAAAATGAATATATAAAACAACTTATAGAATAACTTATTAAAATATTCATTACTTTGACTGCTTGACCTCGTAGCAAATGAATTCGAAACTTTCAAAATTTTGCATGTACATGCATCACTCATGAAGTACATAAATTTCAACGGTTTGGATTCGTCATTTGAAGCCGATCTGATGTATTTTGGAGTTGTGCTCACCAAACCCTTTTTGTGAGCACGTTACACCCTAGATTTACTCATATATATATTAACACGTAAACTCATTATTTTGTGTTTATTTCATTATATTATTTGTTTTTGTGAGAAAAACAAATTTGATTCAGTTATATGTAATCAATATAATTTCAAGCAAATAGATAAGAAGAAGAATCAATAATAAGTAATTTCCATCAAAAGTAAAAATAATTAAGAAGAATAAGCAACCGAATGGAAAAATATAATTTGAAGCAAAGTTCTGACCATTACAATTAAAAAACATCTAAATTAATTTTAAATTAGTCAATGTTCATACAAAGATAAATCACCACATCCCAAATAAAATTAAGTCTTACAACAAACATTAAATTCCATTGTATCACTCTTGCATGGCGGTTATCTCAAACTCGTTTTGGTTATCGAACCCCCAAGCATCTTCATTTTATTTGTCCACTTGAATCGTTTGTTAATAAGCTGCGAATAATTAAAAAAACAAAGAAATGAATTTATTTTTTGAAGTTACTAAAAAAACGAAGAAATGAATTTATTTGTTAAAAAAATACCTTATGAACACGGCATGAGAACTGTTGACCTTGCGCAAACTCAAACTCTTCTTTGGCCCTTCTCTATGCGAACCATTTGACATACTTGTAAAATGTATCCTCAATTATCACAGTGACCGGTAACTTCCGGGATGACCTAAAAACATTATTCAGCAACTCAGAACCATTTGTAGTCATGATTTTCCAACGATAACTCCTATCCAATGCTTGAATTAAATATCTTCCACAGCTTTGGACACTCATTCTCATCTTGGTCCAAATACTTGTCCACACCATCCAGCCAATTTAGAACACGGTCACAAACATCCCCACTACTTGCAATATTCCTTCCTTGTACCTCCCCGTTGATCTTCTCTTCAAGGCCGGTCCCCATCATTGGCATTTCAAAATTTCATTTTTAAACGTGATATCTAGAAAATTATCTGGCAATTGTTTCCTTCGAAATATGACTCCTGCCCAGGTCATGCTCCGTTACTGAATTAACTATGCTGCTTAACTGTGCTGCCTCCTCCGCTATTGAGAAACCCAATCCAATAAAAAAGACTTTCGCTAGCGACACAGTTAAAGACCAAATGTCCAAATATAAAAAAAATACTTCGTTATTTCTGTCTTGGCCTCTTGGGCGACGCAAGCAGAGACAAAAAAAAAACATCCTTCGCTAGTCAGAGAGCAAAACAAAAGAAAATTCGTGGCTTTCTCAATTTCACCTTTATTTCACAGCCTATAAGAGGATGATGCCCTTTAGGAAATCATCGCCTTATGAATTTGAGGCTGATGCCCTTTAGAAAGCCATGAAATATCATGAAATAAAGGTGATATTCTATTAGCATTGCTCGTGAATGAATAAACTCGTTGGGCGTCAAGCAGCTTATTATCTATAAAATTTATGAATATTGAGTATTTGTATTTTGTTTAGGGGTGCACAAAAAGCTCACGATTCGAAACTCGGTTCGGAATCAATTTAGATTCAACTCACTAAAAACTCGGTTCGGTACCAACTCGAGTCAAAACTGATTCAAGTTTACTGACTTGGTTGATTTATGAATCGATTTCAAGTTACCTCCAACTCGGTTCGGAATCAACTCGGTTGGACTCACAAAATCCTAATTCATATATTTCTAATTTCCCCAAACCTTATACCTGTAAACTGTTTTCTAGTTCCCACAATCTACGAAACCTAATCTTATTGTCGCTTGAAATAAAACAACACCTACCATAACAAAAAGAACCGTGTACTATTTTATTAGATGAAGAGAAGTATAGAAGAAAGAGGAAGAGAAGTATAGAAAAGAACTGTGTACTGTTTTGTTAGACTTTATTTTAGTAATTATGTTTGGTAATTTGATAAATTTATTAGACTTTGTAATATTTAGTAATTTGGTTAACTATGTACTCTTTTTTTTGTTTTGTTAATTTATTAGACTTTGTACTGTTTTGTTAGTTTTTATCTGTTTGGTAATTTTTAATTATGTACTATTTTGATATTTTTGTAATGTTTCATTATATATTAGTCATTGTCTCATTATGTAGTGTTTTTAATTGTGTGTTATTTTGATAAGCAATGTACTATTTATTTTGTTAGAATTAAATTAGATTATCTCACTATGTACTATATTATGAGTCATGAGTCGACTCACTTCGACTCTAGTTGCTCGCGAGTTGATTTCAAATCGGGATTTCTGACTCGAAACTGAATTAGCGACTCGGACTCAACTCGGCTCATGAATTCATGAGTTGAATCCAAATCACCCTCAACTCGGCTCATGAGTAGCCTAATTTTGTTATATATTATTTCTTACAATCTTTTCTTTGTGTATTTATAGCCTCTATGCTTAATTGCTTATTATACCATTTGTACTTAGAATGGTACCAACGGTAACTTTCCTAAATTACAAATTCACCCTTTTATTTTACACTTTTAACCCTCTACATTTATTATATTATCAACATTATAATTTTGCAAATTCGGTAAATGGAAAAAGGAGAAAAAAAAATAGATGCCTTGTTTGGAACAATAGATGCCAACCTTTTCAGGTTTTTTTTAACATATAATTGCTTTCCCCTGACTTGAGAAATCTGGCTGATACACTTTACAAAAACTAGGTTTAGATGATGTCTACTGTCTCTGATTCTCTTCCAAGATTTAAATTCATATAGTTATATTTTTATGTTCAATCTCCAAATGATGCTTAACTTGATAAAGCATATGAAAGCTTGATGCTCCGGTGAATAAGGATCTTACTAGATTTTATAAGAAATTATAGGGGTGACTTGTAATTGTGTATCCGATAAGTTAATAAATTTGAATCCGACTAGTACCCTACTTTGGGAGGAATCCTGGATCCGTCCCTGAGTATATATACCGGGCTCTCTCGCTCTGCCTTACCATTGAAGAAAGACTTCAATCTTGCTATTGAAGATTGCATAGTTCCATCTGAACTACTTTGAACTTTGGTTTTCTTAGGAACATAAAACTCTTGGTAAAAGTGCTGTAAATGATGGATTTCACATTGTGGTGTTTCAAACCGGCGGGGCCATACCCACATCGGCGCTCTCCATTGAACAAAATCAGTAAGCATAAGTAAAATTTGGTCACGACACTCTTTCTCAGATAAGAGGCCCCTGTAGTTAACACTAACACTATAAAGCTTGTGGATCACAAAGAAGGGAATTTGGTTTTCGATTAACAAAAAAATCAGTCACAATTCTAGTTTTAATCCAACTAATTAATGTCTATCAAGACATCATTCTCCTTGTTTAACTTCTTGGACCATACCTCAACGATGAAACACCCATCAAGCAATAGCGTCTGAATGAACCTTTCACTATTGAGGCAAATAATTCCGCTATAGCACTGTCTTGCTCGTGCCTCCAAAGCTCTTATTTCTTTAACAGGGATTCCTCTGTAGCACTATTAAGGCAAATAATCCCGAAGATACCGCATCTTGTGTTGCTCCGTATCTTGGTACCTCTCCTTCCCATGATAATATGGACCGATTGAAATTGTTTGAGGCTCATAGTATAGTCTATTGTTATTGTTCTCGAGAATATCAATTGGTATTCGGGGAATGGTGATCCGATTATTCTATCCAGGCTGCCCGGACAATTCACAGAGCCTTCTGGTAAGTGAATTCTCCAGAGAATCTTCAATATCTTGCATGTTTATCTTTACTTGTTTGGTGCACGCCATTTCAATCTTAATTGTGTGGTTTTCCCTCCTTGTTGATTTATTTTGTTGTGCTTGTTATTGTCATTTTCGGAAAATAACTTCTTTTTTGTGTCTAAGATTCAAGATTGATTTGTTGATACATTAATGTTTCATACAAGAGTTTGGCGATTTTGACAAGAGAATGACCAGGAGATACAGGAGGAAAGGGCATATTTTCTATTTTTTTTTTAAACATGCTTTATTAATATCTTGGCAGTACAAGGAGTGGACTCAAATGAGTCAATAATCATAAAAAAGAAGTATGGGCTCCACAAGTCTTTTGTAGTAACAATTGGTGAATAGAACCATACCATTTTACATGACATACCCAAATTTCATGACACGGTCCAACGTTAATATGGGTCAAATCTATTGGCCCATGCCATAATCTAAGGCTTTACTTGTTGGGGCCGTTCGGCAACAAAGAATTAAGAGTGAAGGATTAAGAGCTTAAGGAGCGCTAAGGAACCGGTATTCGGTTGTCTTAATCTGCGGGTGAAGGATTAAGTGCTTAAGGATTAAGATTTGGGCGAAAGGAGGCTAAAGGAGATAATCTTAATCCGCGCTAAGGAATTGATGTTCGGCGGGATTAAGCAGCTAAGGAAGCTAAAGGAAGCGGATTAAGCCTTAAGGAGGCTTAATCCATGCTTGCCTAACAGCCCCGTTAATTAGGTCTAAAAAATTGGTGGCAAAACTAAGCGTTGAGTTTCATAATAGTAATTTCTTGATCTACTTATCATAGCAATAAGATTTTTATTGAAAACTATCAATTTGTCTTCAACTAATTTGATTTTCTGTTTCAACGTGATTTAATGATTTTTTGGAATTAAATTCCCAAAACTCTTCGGCCAGGACAAACACTTAATGCGCTTATAAATAGGGACACATAATCATGGGCTAATCATTGTAAATAGATCTTTGTGCATCATTATAATTACCATTTTAAATAAGAAAGCCTTACAAATAATTTTCTTTGCTTAACGAAAATATTTGGTAGGCAATTTCCTGCCACCTCAAAAAAAAAAAAAGATCGGCTAGTGGGCCCGGGGTTCTCTATTGGGTTATTGTACATTTCCTTGGAAGCCCAAAATGGATTCTATAACATGGTACATCTGCTAGTTTGTGGATTGGGCCAACTGCACATGGATCAATTATTCTATATATATTTGTCTTTATCTTGTCCATAACAGTAATTTGAAACTGAACGATAAATATGTGATATTGCTATTTTTAGATAAACTAGCTCGGTATTTAGCAAACTCTGCACAAATAGCTAATCACTCGAGCCTAAATGTATATGGTTCTCTCCAAATATTTCTCCAATGACATGTAAATTTTCTATTCTAAGTTTTGCTGTTGTGGTTTATAAGAATGTGAACTAGCCATTGTTTTCATTAGATTTGATGCTGATTTCGATTTTGGTCCAAACAATATAGTGATACCAAACAATTCATCAGAAACTAGCTGGATTTGATGCGTAATTAAGATATTCGGTTGCCATTAAGACGGGTATGGGAGTTTTCCTTCTCTTTTACTCTTTCATTATTTATTTATTTTATATTAAAGGGTTTATGCACTACTTGTTATTTCTTGCAGAGACTTAATGAGACGATGAATGGTTGTCTTGAGATAAATTTGAATTTTTTTTTCTGCTTATTGGTAATAAATGGTTGAAACAAAATCAACAAGAAAATAACCAAAATGTACCAACAAGTTCACAAATAGAAGTAAAGTAAATAGCGGACAAGTTAAAAACACACAAACTTGATAACATAGTTCGGACTTGCAGTTCCAGGTGACCGACTAGGCGGCACTCTTGTGTGTCCCGGAGATTTATAACCATGATAGTGTGTCTTTGTATATGTCCCAATAACAAAGGGATTGCAATTTATGCTTCGTCTGTCCCTCTCAAATTGGTCAATGTGCTACAATCAATTAAATAGATCTCAGTATCTCACGGCAAATCTTTAAAGATTCTAACTCTCAACGATTTTTTTTTTTTTGAGTAAAAATAAGGATCTAGTCCTTATTTGTTTTATTGAAATTATAAAAAGGTTTCCATATGAAACCTAATACAAAAACATAATGTTATTCAACCAAGTTGAATATGAAGAAAGTAAACAAAAAGTAGAAAAAGGGAAAACAAAAGCTTAGACAGAAAAATGGTAAATTCCAGGGTTTAAAGTGCAAAAGTGTAAATCTCTTCTTGTCAGTGGAGAAAATTCCACTGTTCTTGAACTTCCTCTACCAGTTCGTGTACCTCCTTGCTCTCTTCTCTGAAAATTCGAGTACAACGCTCCCTCCAGCATATGAACACGACTAAATCACTTGCCAATATGGTGGATTTGAGGCTAGACTAAAGGATTTTGAAAGGATTTTTCTATGTATATACAGCTCTTGTTGAGAAATAGCCTCAGCATATTCATCTAGTTTAGGCAACAAATAGCTGTCAAGCTATATTTGGTACCTAGCCTAATTATGTAATTAGAGTGTAAATAGGCAACAAACTCTAGCAATTGTAATTAGGAATAATCCCAACGGCTAGTAGGAGTATATTAGGAATTAGTCTAACAGCCAGTAGGAATTCTTAGGCTATAAATACCCTTGTATACACCATGGAAAAATAAGAACAACAATCAATAAGAAATATTGTTCATCATTCTTCTCTCTATTCCAAAAATCAATAGCTCTAAATCACAGAAGAGGTATGCGGACAATTTTCTTATTTAAAAGAAAGTTTTGTCAAGGTTTTTGATAAAGAGCATAGACATTTAGCTCTTGATTAATTGAATTTCTATATTTTTGAACTTCCATTTCTTACATGTTGTGCAATGTGTTATTTGATATGATTCTGAACTGATCAAACTTCCAATAAGAAGAGTATAAAATTCCAGAATAACTCACATTTCTTAATTATTTATCTTATTTATATGTGTTCAGGCATCTCTTTATTCCAGTCAGTCTTCACAAACTTAATTAGTAATGGATTGGGAAGAACTAAATCCGGATCTTCTCCACCTTATAGTCAAGAAGTTAGGTGATATCTCCAATTTCATTCGCTTCCGTGCTGTGTGTAAACAGTGGCACTTGGCAGCACCCACCTCCGACCCTCCTCCACAGCTTCCATGGCTTCTTGCTTGCTATCCTAACATTGTGAACAAATCTTATCACCAGTTCTATTCGCTTTACACAAACAAAACTCAAAACCTTCATCTTCCTCAGCACAATGGGCCGGATAGGGTAAGTTTTGGGTCGTCATCTCAGTATGTGCATATGTTTGACTTGCCAAATCCTGAATATCCCGATCCATTTATGTACTTAAAATTGCTTAACCCGTTGACGGGATCAGAAATCCCTATGCCGCTTAGGGAAGACAACAGAGTGCTTATTCCTTTGGAAGAAAAAAATAGATGGTTATGGCGTTACATTGGTTCTAGTCATAGTTGTGACCCTAATCAAACTTTCAATGGTACTGAAGCAATAATAGCAATGCCAATTGGACACCATCCATTGCATAACTTTTCTCCAAACGTTTTTCTACTATTTAATGGTAAAAAGGAGACAACAAATTCTCTGACAAAAAACATTTTGCAACGGAAAATCGTCATCTATGAACCTAGAAGTTTGGTCAGCACAAAGCTTTTAGATATCACCACCAGAGATTTAGTCCCAGTCTTTACCAAAAAAGGATTGAAATTTAGTTACCTGCTTGAGGCGTGTGGTGATGTGCTCGGTGTGGTAAGACATATTAGAGCATTTGATCTCGATATGGAGGTTCTATTTAAGGTGTATCGACTTGAAGACAATGGAACGACTCCCCGTTGGGCAAAGATGAATGATGGTATTGGAGACCGAATGTTGTTTTTGGATTGTATGGGTGGAGTTGGCTTCTGTTTGAATGCTAATCATTTTCCAGGGTTGAAAGGAAATTGCATTTACTTTCAAGAGATGAATCAAATACACGCCCATGGAACGATTGCCTATCATAATAGATTTTTTGTTGGACGATTTGACATCAAGGAGGGCACAACACAATTGCTATCTACAGGAATATTTCCTGGTGTATGGTTTGTACCCCGTCTGTAGATGAAGTTCTATTGTTTTACGTGAACAATTTTAACAACTGTTCTTTTTATATTACACTACTGCTGGTAGGCCATTTCATAAATAGGCCCCTCCTTACCTTTCACTTCATCGCTTCATGCACATTGCCGAATATTCTTGCTTTTTTTTTGTTTATTGGGTATAATATAATACAAAACAAGCTGGACGCTTTGGACATGTCATTTTAAATGTAGATTTTTTAATTAGTAATGCCATAATAAAAAGAGCAGCCACCGGCCGGGGAGCAGAAGGAAGCATAGAATTCCTCACGAAATAAATACATGATGTTATAATCTTGAAAAACATAAGCTATACAGATTGTAACTTATGAATTCCATCTTTGGAAGATTAGGAGCGTTGAATTAATAACGATAACAAGTATAATGGATCATGGTTCATCCTGTTCGCTGAATCCACTTGTAGAAACATTATAATATAGAGAATCATATGTTTTTTAACTATATAAAAATTGCAAGGTTCTAAATAGCGATTATAGCGGCATAACGGGGACATGGGAAAAAAACTATAGCAAATAGCGGATCCGGAGCTATAGCGAAAACTTTCCTACATAGCGTTTTCTTCTTTTTAAAAATTATATTTTATATTTCTACTAATAATAAACATTATCTATGTAAAATCTTATAGAGTAACAAAAACACCAAATTGATTAAGAAGTTATAATATTCATATTGAACCAATAGTTCAATAATACAAAGTCCAAATTGTCATTCAAAATATTCCTAATTCTATAATTCATAAACTATCTATACATTTTCTATTCGAAATATCCTACTATCATATATTAAGTATCATTTTACTGCATATTCAAATCAACCATTCTTTATATTAGTTGACAGGTTCAAGTCTCACTAGAAATTCGCAGTGTTGCCTCGTACATTATGCAAATATCACAAGAAATTAAGTGTACATGAACTCAAAAGGTTCTCTGCTTATGAGCTCGACAGACAAAACAAGAAATAACACTAATTCTAAGAAAGAAATAAGATAAATATTACATAATGAAGAAAATGTCAAGCAATAGAGAATTTTTTTTGTGCACGTTCCAGTGAGTGAGTTCATGAAAACCCTAACTTTTTACTTGCTGCTTCGCATTAGCTTCGCACCTCTCTTTAATTTCTTTTTTTGGTTTTGTTTCAAATTTCTCCTTGTCTAAATTTTCTTCCAATTTCTCACTGACGCACAATGCATATACAAATAATTTAATTGATATAGGCCAACGCACAATGTTCCTATTTATTGATATAGCCTTTTAATTTAAAAAAAAAACTATGTAATTTATTTTCGGTTTGGACTTTAAAGTCCATTTAAATTGAAAAAAAATAGAAAAATAAGCCCATGTAACATAGTGAACCGCTATTACTGCTATAGAGGTCGTAGCTTGATTAGTGCAGTTTTACTCCGTATAGTTTTACTCCGTAGCTTAGCTTATGAGGTCCAAAACCGCTATAGCTAGCTATAGCTACACATTGAAAAATAGTAAAAAAAATTCCAAGAAAATATAAAGTTAGGCTTCCAAGCACATTTATTATATAAAGATTATGTTGAGCAGTTTAAATGACATGGGTGGATCTACATTTATTTATACAAGAGTTTAGTCACTCCTATGATCTAAAATTTTATTTATTTATATTGAAATTTAATTTAATTCAATTATTTTGAAGCTTTTTATTATATATATTATTACATCTCTCTCATAAAACATCAAATTATATTTACATGTAATAATTAGTAGTTAAAATTCCACTTTTGTGGTTGTGTATTTTTTTTAAAATTTTAAGTTATATATTATATACAATTGTATATTTTAAATTTTTGCCCTCCAATCAAAAGAGAATTTTCTTGTTCCACCACACGAACACAAAGGACAGAAAATGAGAACAATTTTTCTTTTGCTTTGGCCCAAAGTCAAAAGGACCAGCAACAACAAAGACAAAAAAAAACAATTAAAGATTAGAACAATAATTACCCCGATCAAACCAATATGTCATATTATTATTACTCAGGTAAACCCTCTATATTATGACGTATCTAAGATTTGCTGGACAAAAAATAGTGTCTCCGTATTCAATAATTTTTTTTTAATTTCAATAAATCAAGGACAATAGCCTTGCCACAGAATCAAAGATGACAGCTTACAACAGAGTTGAAGTACCCTGAGCTTTCTTTCCAATGCTAATCCAATATCACAATCGACTCATCGGTGCCGGCACAAAACTCAGACTCTCTGCTGTGACCGGCTTAAACACCCTCTCAACATCCTGCTCTATCACCTGTGCCAGCCTCGGCCACAGTCGCGCAATGATAAACCATGAACCATCATTTTTCGAGCTCCTCAAAATGGTGAAGGAACCAGACCCAAGCCAGGCCGGCCTCACCCAAGGCAATGCCAAGACAGGGGTACCAAACCCAAAATCCAATTCAACCCAAAATGGCAAAAATGAATTAATCATAACAGTCGGGGCTCCTAATCCGACCTCTACCATTTCAATCCATTTACCAGCAGCTTTATGTTCTTCTATCCAATCCACCAGCTGCTCGAACCGTTCTTCACATGATACTTTTTCTATCGCCTCCCTTGCCAAACTCGCTACATATACTAGCGACTGTTTCTTAATCTCATGTACACGTGCTTGTTTCGAAGTGTAGGATATGACATTGCCTAGGTAACCTTGTGTATGGCTTCCTTATACTTGGGGCCTAGCCATTTTCTTCCATCAACAAACCATGCCAGGTGACAAGTTGTATCAAATTCACCCATGGCAGTTGCGAGTAGCTTCCATATATATGACGACATGGCTTCAAGTGTTGGGGAATATGAGATTAAGCCTCAGAAATCATCATTGGCATGCAAGGAGGGAAGCTCTGCTATGGCTGCAGTGCTGTTAGATTTACTTTGTTGGCATATGTAGGCTGGATGTCGAAGATGGGCTATGCTGGATGTTTTGCTCATGAGTTGTATAGTGTACTTTTTACAGTTATTTGGCTATTGGCATAGCGGGTTTGTAACTTTTTTCTGAGGAACCATAAACAACTGTATCACATCTGATAGCTACTATCAAAATTTCAAAAAAGAAAAGAAAATAATCATTGGCTAATGAGGCAAGAAATAATCTAGCATCTCTAATATAGCTGTTAAAGCAAGTTAGGTATCTAGAATTAATCCTTGAGATTTAGCAAATCCAGCATCTAGCAAATTAGGCAATAGACCAACAGCTATATTTCTATTAGTCTATAAAAGAACATGTACAACAAGCTGTGAAAAAGATAACAGAATCAATACAATTCCATTCTCTATTTCTTTCTTGTATTTAACAAGGACCCTTCTAATTGTACCCAAGGATTTGTACCCACTTTTTACCCAAATCAACTGTCATTTGACGCTGAAAAATACTGTAACAATAAGATAATAATACTATAACAGACATTATAAAATACTGTAAAAAATGAGATAAATTTTGTAAAAAATAACAACTTGCAACTTGCAACATCTTTGTACTTTGTGTACTTTGTACTTTCAAAATTGTTGTACTTTGACAGTTAACTGTACTTGTTTTACTTAAGAATCTGCCCACTTGTGTACTTTCCCCCTTCTAGAAGTTTTTAATTTTTTTTTAAAAAAATTTCTATCGTTTTAGAAGTTTTGATTATTATTTTTTTTCCATTTTTTTTTAAATTCATCATTTTTTTCATTTTTTGAATTAAATAATCTGTAAAATTACGGATTCAAACTAATGAAATTGAATATAGTAAAAAACAGCTGCGTAAAGTGCAAAAATAACGACAAAATCTATATTCCAAAATACTGTAACACAACATTATGAAAGGTTGTAACAATAAAGTATCAAAACTGTAACAAGAAATACTACAGCAATGAAATATGCAAACTGTAACAATTACCATAACAACTATAAAACAACAAAAATATCAAAAAAAAACTTTATAAACATAACTTTGTAACAAATATAGACAAATAATGTAACAAATATAGACAAATATTGTAACAAATTAACTCATTCTGTATATCAATCAGTATCAACATACTGTAACAAATGTAGACAAATAATGTAACAAATATAGGAACAAACTGTAACAGATATACTAAATATCAACCAGTGTCGAAAACTGTCTCAACTGTAGACAATTAAACTAAAACTGAACATCAATCAGTATCCAATACTATAACAACTGGAGACAAATAATCTAACAAATGTAAATAAATATTGTAACATATTTATCTAATACTTATACACAATGTTCCCAGTGGTTCTTCTTATACACAGGGACAAATAGTCATTTGATTGTCTTAAACTGTTGGCCAGACAGTTGAGGAATAGCCATCACCGCCTGTTTCTCTGTGTATGTGTGCATCAAGATCTGCATTTTACAAGAGAACATACTGTAATAAATATGAACAAATAATGTAACAAAGGAAAATCAAAACTGTACAGTACTATCAAATATGAAATGAAATAATATAACAAATGCCTAACATAACTGTAGCAAATAATGTACAATACTACAACAAATTCTAGAACTGTAGCAAATAAATGTAAATGAAAATACAAAAAGAGAATAAAAAATTACTGAGGTGTAAGAGGAAATGAAAAACTAAGGGTGAGCAACAGGTGTTTCAAATTGCATCACCTGCAGAACAACCTCAACCAGCTGAACAAAAAAAAATTATATGTTAAACATGCAAACATATAATGTAACAAATGAATAAAAATACTGTAACAGATATGAATAAATACTTTAACAAACATGAATACACTAAATTTGCATGCAAGAGCACTGACTTAAATAATGCAACACATATAAAACAATACTGTAACAGATATGAATAAATACTTTAACAAACATGAATACACTAAATTTGCATGCAAGAACACTGACTTAAATAATGCAACACATATAAAACAATACTGTAACAGATGTGAACAAATACTGTAACAGATGTGAATAAATACTTTAACAAACATGAATACACTAAATTTGCATGCAAGAACACTGACTTAAATAATGCAACACATATAAAACAATACTGTAACATATGTGAACAAATACTGTAACAGATATGAATAAATAATGTAACTGCATCATGCAGACTGTAACTTAGAGGACTAAACAAATAATGTAACATACTTAAGGAAATACTGTAATTTATACGGAGTGGATCATGTAACAGATAGCACATATGCTATAATAATCACAGTTTGAAGACAAGATCTAGATTCAAAATTAAAAACAAGTATAACTGGTTACCTTTGAGCTTTTTGTGAAGATTTTCTTCATTCGTATACTCGATTATCTTTGACCACAGCACGAGGGCGCCTCATGTGAAGATCAAGAGTTGTTCATTCCTTCCTTGTTTGATCCATAGCAGGGAGAAGATATAGACCAAATCGATATGAATAAATCAGTAAAGGAGATCAAGAGTTTCCGTACGATCCCTTGAATCGCTCCGATCTCTACTTAATGATATCGCCTTCCGATCTCAGATTATAATCGATGATTAAACATGAATACACTAAATTTGTATGCAAGAACACTGACTTAAATAATGCAACACATATAAAACAATACTGTAACAGATGTGAACAAATACTGTAACAGATGACTGCATCATGCAGACTGTAACTTAGAGGACTGAACAAATAATGTAACATACTAAGAAAAATACTGTAATTTATACGGAGTGAATCATGTAACAGATAGCACATATGCTGTAATAATCACAGTCTGAAGACAAGATCTAGATTCAAAATTAAAAACAATAGAAAACACTGTAAATATCAATAGAAAACACTGTAACAAATGCAACTAAATAATGTAACAAACATAAATCAACACTGAAAGAAAGAAAAACTAATTTCGTACAAAAATGGAAATTCAATTCAAAAAAAGTACATACAGATTATCAAAATCATGACAAATACATACTGAATCTAAATCTGAACTATGATCTTAATTCTGAAAGGCAATTGATACAAAAATTCTTCAAAAATGAAAATTCAAATCTAATTTCTTACAATGAGCGATGAATTACTGCAAAAATTCAGAAAAAAAAAAAATCGAACAACAGAGAGATTATGAATTAGAAACTTACTAAATTCGCTGAAAACCGGTTAAACCTCCAATCCAAGGATATAGCTCCGCCTAAACCGATAGAATGAGATCGCTCCACCTAAACCGATGGAATGAGATCGCTCCGTTTAAATTGGTACATTAATAAATGAATACTGCGACAAATGTAAATAAATAATGTACATTGTACTATCACATGGAAATATCAACAATATATACTGTAACAAATGCAAACAAATACAGCAACGAATATTGTTACAATAATGTAACATATGCAAACTGTGACAAATGCAAACCGATACTATAAGAAATCTAAACCAAATAGTACAACAAATCTAAATCCAATACTGGAACAAATGGAAACTAATACTGTAACAAAGGTAAAACAAAACTGTAACAAAACTGTAACAAATATTTCATGTTCTGTGAAGCATTTCTACAAACAGTTAATGGACAATTACACATCCAAAGAAGAATTAGAGAAATCAAATTAAATCGAGATCAAGATAGCGATGGTGCATAAATTCCTTGATCGAATCCTTAGATATGCATAAATTTCCGTCACAAACTACAAATTTGTGCATTCTACTCTTTTCAAGTAAAACATCAAAAATACAGAATTTAGATCAGTAAATAAAATTAAAATAAGCATTCAGATAATGCGAAATCCATTACTAAACAGTAAATAAAACAATTGAAATTCAAGAACACCTCTAACCTAGTTCTCGAGTCGAGTGAGCTCAAATCTGATCAGATCTGACCCATGCTATTCATCTGTGTCCAAATTCCGTCGTTTTCATTTTCGTAAAGACAAAAATAAAGACAAAAAATGATAGAATCAAGGAGAAATAAAGACAAATGATAGTTTATGGAGAAAAAGAGATGCTGGCTAGTGTCGAGAACATATGCTTCTTTGAGCAGGAAGTCAAAGAAGGTGAATAATATAATCAAAGCAATTACCTATGGGGCTACGTAGGAGAAAACTTTGGAGGGAGGACAACAACAAACAGGAAAAATAAAGTAGAGTGGGGGTGGCGAGATTTTTGTCTCCGTGAAGCGAGAAAGAGAGATTGATTTTTAGATCTGGCTAGTGGCGAGATTTTCAAGTTCGATTGATGTTTAGATCTGGAAATTTTTGTCTCAGTGAAGCGAGAAAGAGAGAGGAAATTAATTTTCAAAATGAAAAGACAGATTGAGAAAGTTTATAAAAGAAAGATCTGTACGGTGGAGTTCGTTAGAAAGGTGGAATGGATAAGGTGGGTACAAATTGGGTACAAAACCCTGAGAACAATAATTACCCCGATCAAACCAATATGTCATATTATTATTACTCAGGTAAACCCTCTATATTATGACGTATCTAAGATTTGCTGGACAAAAAATAATGTCTCCGTATTCAATAATTTTTTTTTAATTTCAATAAATCAAGGACAATAGCCTTGCCACAGAATCAAAGATGACAGCTTACAACAGAGTTGAAGTACCCTGAGCTTTCTTTCCAATGCTAATCCAATATCACAATCGACTCATCGGTGCCGGCACAAAACTCAGACTCTCTGCTGTGACCGGCTTAAACACCCTCTCAACATCCTGCTCTATCACCTGTGCCAGCCTCGGCCACAGTCGCGCAATGATAAACCATGAACCATCATTTTTCGAGCTCCTCAAAATGGTGAAGGAACCAGACCCAAGCCAGGCCGGCCTCACCCAAGGCAATGCCAAGACAGGGGTACCAAACCCAAAATCCAATTCAACCCAAAATGGCAAAAATGAATTAATCATAACAGTCGGGGCTCCTAATCCGACCTCTACCATTTCAATCCATTTACCAGCAGCTTTATGTTCTTCTATCCAATCCACCAGCTGCTCGAACCGTTCTTCACATGATACTTTTTCTATCGCCTCCCTTGCCAAACTCGCTACATATACTAGCGACTGTTTCTTAATCTCATGTACACGTGCTTGTTTCGAAGTGTAGGATATGACATTGCCTAGGTAACCTTGTGTATGGCTTCCTTATACTTGGGGCCTAGCCATTTTCTTCCATCAACAAACCATGCCAGGTGACAAGTTGTATCAAATTCACCCATGGCAGTTGCGAGTAGCTTCCATATATATGACGACATGGCTTCAAGTGTTGGGGAATATGAGATTAAGCCTCAGAAATCATCATTGGCATGCAAGGAGGGAAGCTCTGCTATGGCTGCAGTGCTGTTAGATTTACTTTGTTGGCATATGTAGGCTGGATGTCGAAGATGGGCTATGCTGGATGTTTTGCTCATGAGTTGTATAGTGTACTTTTTACAGTTATTTGGCTATTGGCATAGCGGGTTTGTAACTTTTTTCTGAGGAACCATAAACAACTGTATCACATCTGATAGCTACTATCAAAATTTCAAAAAAGAAAAGAAAATAATCATTGGCTAATGAGGCAAGAAATAATCTAGCATCTCTAATATAGCTGTTAAAGCAAGTTAGGTATCTAGAATTAATCCTTGAGATTTAGCAAATCCAGCATCTAGCAAATTAGGCAATAGACCAACAGCTATATTTCTATTAGTCTATAAAAGAACATGTACAACAAGCTGTGAAAAAGATAACAGAATCAATACAATTCCATTCTCTATTTCTTTCTTGTATTTAACAATATGGTATCAGAGCTGGTCTACAAAACTTGAACACAAAATCACACAAACTCTAGAACAAAGAATTCACAGTCAGTAGAAGAAAAATGACAGAAACACCACAAGAAGATGAACAGCCGCTAAACAGCGATGCTAACCCAAACCTGAGGCTCATGGTCACTCTACTCTACTTAACGGCAATAACCATCTGACCTGGGCAAGAGCTGTAATGTTGACTCTCAGCGGCAGAGGTAAGTTGGATTATATCAATGGCAAAATTAAAAAATCTGATGCGGCCAAAGTCCAAGAACCAGAAAAATGACAAACAAACAATGACATAGTAATGTCTTGACTCCTTAATTCCATGGAACCAAGCTTAAGTGGAAGTCTGTTGTTTTCAAATTCTGCCAAAGAAATGTGGGACTCAATTCAAGAAATGTTTGGGCACCAACAAAACTTTGCACACATTTTTCAGCTCAAACAAGAAATCAATCAAATCAAACAAAACAATAGACCTTATATTGAGTACACAGCAAAATTAAAAGCAAAATGGGATGAACTAGCTGTTTCTTTGCCATCTACTAGTGACCCAAAAATTTTACAAGAAAGGTTAGAACAAGAACGGGTATACACTTATCTCGCGGATTTAGACCCGAGTTTTGAACCAATCCGAGCCTAGATCTTGTTAGCACCCCAACTACCTTCCTACTCCAGCGCCGTTGCTATGGTGCAAAGAGAAAAGTCGAGAAGGAGTAGTATGAACTCTGAACCAGTCTCTGAAAACCATGCATTTCTCACCAACCGAAACCCTAGCTCTCAGACAGACTTGCGGAGAACCAACACAAGCTTAAAATGTAACTGTTATAAGAAGGAGGGCCACATGAGAGATCAATGTTGGTTCCTCCATCCAAATATCCGACCAAAAAGAAGAATTCGTATCCAGTGTAGTACCGCAAAAGGGAATCTTTTAGAATGATTCCCTTTTGAATAGATCCGGACTGTTCATTTAACTTGGCACGAATCTCAAAGTCCAATAATAGTGCCCCCTATTTTCACCCGAATCTCAAACCGGCTGAGATTTAATCTCAAACCGTAAAGTGATGCGCATCCCCGGTAGTAATAGAGAGGATACGGATCCCCAAAAAGAAAGGGAAACAGAGACGGCAAAGAAGGTAAGAAAGGCGGCGGAGAACAAAGAGGGAGAGATCAATCGCAAGACAGAGAAGGGGAGAAAAAAAGGGCTCTAGCGACATCTAGCGGGTCTAACTTCTTCTCTGATTCGGGTTCGATCCTTGCCTTACCAGGTCCTACTCAACAGGACAATTCAAGTGCAGGTCCGAATCTAAACACAACCCAATCTGATGGTCATTTCCTCAGCCAGTAAGAACAAGAACAAGGTCAAATAAGGTTCCTAAGCACAAAAACCAATGCAAATGATGTTGATAAGCACAAGATCAAGTGCCAATGATGTTTCTAAGCACAAGAACAACTGCAAATGAGGTTGCTAAGTATATGAACATGGACAAATAAGCTTTCTTTGCACAAGAACATTGGCAAATGTGTTAGCTAAACACAAGAACAAGAGTAAAAGTGGTTGATAAGCACAAGAATAACAACAACAACAAATGAGCTTGCTAAGCATAAGCACAATGACAAATGAGGCTATTAAGCACAAGAATAAATGCAAATGATGTTGCTAATCTTATGAACAAGGGCAAATGAGCTTTCTTTGCACAAGAACATTGGAAAATGCACTTGCTAAGCACAAGAATAGGAGCAAAAGTGGTTGATAATCACAAGAACAATAACAAATGAGCTTACAAAGCATAAAAACAATGACAATGTGATTGTTAAGCACAAGAACTAATGCTAATGATGTTGCTAATTATATGAACTAAAGCGAATGATGTTGATAATCACAAGAACAATGACAGATGAGGTTTTTAAGCACAAGAATAAGGTCAAATGAAGTTCCTAAGCACAAAAATAAATACAAATGATGTTGATAAGCACAACATCAAGGGTAAATGATATTGTTAAGTGCAAGAACAACCGCAAATGCGGTAGCTAAGCATAAGAACAGGGGCAAATGTGCTTTCTTTGTACCATAACATTGACAAATGAGCTTCTAACGGCATGAACAAGAGCAAACGTGGTTGATAAGCACAATAACAACAACAAATAAGGTTTCTAAGCTTAAAAAGAATGACAAATAAGGTTATTAAGCACAATAACTAATGCAAATGATGTTGCTAATAACAAGAACAAGTGCAAATTAGGTTGCTAAGCACAAGAACTATTGCAAATGATGTTGATAATCACAATAACAATTACAAATGAGGATTGTTAAGCACATGAACTATTACAAATGATGTTGATAATCACAATAACAATTACAAATAAGGATTTTAGGCACGAGAACAAGGTCAAATGATTTTGTTATGTACAAAAACAACTAGAAATCAAGGATCTCAGCACAAGAATGAAGGCAAATGAGGTTCCTATGCACAAGAACAATGACAAATGATGTTGTTTAAGTACAAGAACATTGGCAAATGCGATTGCTAAGCACTTGAACAAGAGAAAAAGTAGATGATAAGAACAATAACAACAATAAATGAAGTTGCTAAGCACAAGAACAATGGCAATTGAGGTTCATATGCCTTAGAACAAGGAAAAATGATATTGTTTAGTACAAGAACAACCACAAATGATGTTGCTAAGAAGAACAAAAAGGGTAAATGTGCTTGCTAAGCCCAAGAACAAAGGCAAACGAGGTTGATAAGCACATGAACAACAACAAATGAGGTTTCTAAGCAGGAGAACATTAATAAATGAGGTTGTTAAGCATAAGAACTAATGCAAATGATGTTGCTTAGCACAAGGACAAGTGTAAATTAGATTGCTAAATGCAAGAACAAGGGAAAATATGGTTGTTAAGCACATAAACTAATGCAAATGATGTTGATAATCACAATAACAATGACAAATGATATTTTTAGACATGAATAAAAGGTCAAATGAGGTTCCTAAGCATAAAAACAAATGCAAATGAGGTTAATAAGTACAAGATCAAGGGAAAATAATGTTGTTAAGCACAAGAACAACTGCAAATGAGGTTGCTAAGTTCAAGAACAAGGGCAAATGAGCTTTCTTTGCACGAGAATATTGGAAAATGCGCTTGCTAAGCACAAGAAAGGGAGTAAAAGTGGTTGATAATCACAAGAACAATAACAAATGAGTTTGCTAAACATAAAAACAATGACGAATAAGGTTGTTAAGCACAAGAACTAATGCAAATGAAGTCGCTAATCACAAGAACAAGGGAAAATGAGGTTGCTAACCACATGAACTAATGCAAAAGATGTTGATAATCACAAGAACAATAACAAATGAGGTTTTTAAGCACAAGAACAAGGTATTCCTAAGAACAAAAACAAAAGCAAATGAGGTTGATAAGAATAAGATCTAGAGCAAATGATGTTGCTAAGCACAAGAACAACCGCAAATGAGGTTGATAACCACAAGAACAAGGGAAAATGAGCTTTGTTTGCACATGAACATTAGAAAATGCGCCTGCTAAGCATAAGAACAAGGGCAAACGAGATTGATAAGCACAAGAACAACAACAAATAAGGTTTGTAAGCATAAAAACAATGACGAATAAGGTTGTTAAGCACAAGAACTAATGCAAATTAAGTCGCTAATCACAATAACAAGGACAAATGAGTTTGCTAAGCACATGAACTAATGCGAAAGATGTTGATAATCATAAGAACAATAACAAATGAGGTTTTTAAGCACAAGAACAAGATCAAATGTGGTTCCTAAGCACAAAAACAAAAGCAAATGAGATTGATAAGCACTAGATCCAGAGCAAATGATGTTGCTAAGCACAAGAACAACTACAAATGAGGTTGCTAACCACAAGAACAAGGGCAAATGCACTTTGTTTGCACATGAACATTGGGAAATGTGCTTGCTAAGCACAAGAACAAGGCCAAACGAGGTTGATAAGCACAAGAACAACAACAAATGAGGTTTCTAAGCTTAAAAATAATGACAAATGAGGTTGTTAAGCACAAGAACTAATGCAAATGATGTAGCTAATAACAAGAACAAGGATAAATGAGGTTACTATGCACATGAATAAATGCGAATGATGTTGATAATCACAAGAACAATATTAAATGATGTTCCTAAGCACAAAAACTAATGCAAATGAGGTTCATAAGCACAAGATCAACAGCAAATGATGTTGCTAAGCACTTGAACAACCGCAAATGAGGTTGCTAACCATAAGAACAAGGACGAATGCGCTTTGTTTGCACATGAACATTGGAAAATGCGCTTGCTAAACACAAGAACAAGGACAAACGAGGATTATAAGTACAAGAACAACAACAACAAATGAGCTTGCTAAACATAAAAATAATGACAAATGAGGTTATTAAGCACAAGAACTAATGCAAATGATGTTGCTAATCACAATAACAAGGGCAAATAAGGTTGTTAAGCACATGAACTAATGCGAATAATGTTGATAATGACAAGAATAATGACAAATGAGATTTTTTACCACAAGAACAAGGTCAAATGAGATTCCTAAATACCAAAAAAATGCAAATGTGGTTGATAAGCACAAGATTTAGAGAAAATGATGTAGCTTAGCACAAGAATAACCGCAAATGAGGTTGCTAAGCACAAGAACATTTGTCAATGAGCTTTCTTTGCACAAGAACAATGAGAAATGTTCCTGCTAAGAACGAGAACAAAGGAAAATGTGATTGTTAAGCACAAGAACAATAACAAATGAGCTTGCTAAGCATAAAAACAATGACAAACAAGATTGTTAAGCACAAGAATTATTGCAAATGATGTTACTAATCACAAGAACAAAGGAAAATGAGATTGCTATGCACATAAACTATCACACCCCGAGACAACCTGCCACGTAATTCCATGTAAGGCGTATGCGCATCACATACATTATCAATAACAACATAATAAAACTACATGCTATTTCATAAGCAAATGAGTTTTTAACACAAACACTACCATGCTTGCTCAATGTAACAATTATTAAATCATAGAAACAAAAACTAAACAACATGTGGCAATTTATCAATCATATGTCTTCCCGCTTAGTCTCATTCTTGTCCTTGCTCGAATCCTTCTTTTTCGTTACCTGGAACCCACATAAAAGTGGAACGGGTGAGAGATCGAACCTTCTCTCAGTGCGGGATTTAGTTCCAGCCCAGAGTTTATAAAACCTTTACCTTATTTTCTCAAATATGAAAAAAGATAAAATGCACATGTATTTCCTAATGCAATGCATATCCTACCATTACTAACTACTTCCATTTACTATCAAGTTTCTGTTAATTCCACTTATCTGTCAATCCAATGGGAAATCCAACCAACATTGGAATGTCGCCAACCCACTGGGAAGTCCAACCAACAGTGGGAGGCCGCCAACTCACTGGAAAGTCCAACCAAAAGTGAGAGGTTGTCTCACTAGACAGAGTCCACCCTACACTAGGTCTTGATCCGTGACAGGACCTCTTTCACCTACAGTCACATTAACGAGGGGTTCAGTCGAACACCATACCCAATATATACATCCCGATATGCGAACATATCGGCCCTTGTTCACTTTCAATATCCGTTCATTTTGCGTACATTCATTCAATCACAAAATTCATGCCATGCTCCACATAAAATTCATGCTAGTCCAATGGTCAAAATATGAATCCTATCATTTCATGCAATTTATGTATGATCTACTCAGGTCATACGAATGGTTCGAAAACAACATGCATAAATTCAACTAATGTCATGATAATAAACAGTTGAATGACAATAGACAAGTAAAATAGTTTTATAAAGTCTAGAAAACCCGCACCTGTCATCTAAATAAGTTATTGAATGTCTCTTCTGTCTCTTAAATCTTCAAACGTCAAACATAGTGAATAAACATATCTCTATTTAGAAATATTTACTTGCTCTAATATCCTAAAATTTCTTAATACTTCTTATATTTATATTATCACGTTTATTATTTCTAATTTCTTATTTTCAGTTAATTTATCAAGCGTCAAAACGAGATTGAAACCGAAAGTGACATTTATTTGGATGAGGAACAAGAGGTCGTATATGAAGAAGAAGACGATGAAGATATTGAGCAATCAGGAGTAACTACGGGACTCAATGAAACACAACTTGGAAATTTACTTCGAACATGTATTAGAAATATTTTGTGGGAGAACATGCAAAACCGCAACGGAAATCGCCGAAGGCATGGAAACTAATTTATTAGAAGTTGGTTTGTACCATTTTAGTGTTCAAGTTCTGCTACCTTGTTTGTCGATCTTAATTTTAGTTTTTAATTATTACTTAAACTAAGCTGTTTTGAATACTTGTATGTCGATCTTAATTTTAATTTTTAATTAGTACTTGAAACTAAGTTGTTCAATTCTTACTTCAATGCTTTATTTGTGTGTTATGCAATAATGGTGATTTCTAGGTAGATAATGAAACATGTTCTTACTGGCATGAGTCGGTACCAGTTGTTTTCTGCTTACTGGCATGGGTTGTGTATTGTTTAGAAAAGTTCTCTTTGACATTTAGTGGAAGCACAGTTTTTGACGCACAAGTGAAACTTTTTTAGTGATGGAACATTGAAATCATTACAAATTAAGTTATTACAAACTGTTAAAATTGCCTCTCGGGATTTTTACAAATTTGATCATGTATGCAATTGGTACAAAATACTACTTTAGGTGAAGATTATTTGTCTTGTATGTATTCTTATTTTAGTTTATTGTCCATTAATTATAAGGCCATGGATAGAGCAGCTGGTACGAGACAAATGCTTATGTGGTCTAATTTGTAAAATTTGTAGCTTTCAATTTGTATGTACCAAATTAATACATTGATTGTTTATACTACTTGAATTGAATTTGTATGTACCAGACGGTACCATATCCAAACTTGCTTATCGAACTAAAACTGAATTCTTTAGCAAGCAGTACAAATTAAAAAAAAATGTAATTTATTGAACAATAATAGTGAAAGATGGAAGAGGGGTATTTAGGTCTTTGCATGTTTATATATATTTTACTCATGCTAAGTCTTCATTCTTAAGATTACAAGTTATGAACAAGTGCTCCTTAGCCAGGATTAAATTTTAATCTTCCACTCTCTAAGGAGGGTTGCCAAACACCCCCATAGTGCTCTTACGATGTGAACTTCTCGTTTTCATGTGGAAATGAGCTGGATTCAAAGTACAGGCTTCATTCCAAGCTTGAGTGCTGTCCTAGACTTCTCCCTACATTATTTTGTTCGGTTTTAGTTACCCCAAGTTAGCTTGAGAATTACTGTGTTATCTTTGCTGATCACAAAAATATGTTCTGATACTTTCAAAATTGTCTTCATTTTGTCAGTTGGTCTGCATTACTTTTACATGTTTATAAATTTTGTGGATACTTTTCTGTGAAAGTCTTACTGAAATTCTATGTGTATATCATAGCTCATCATTTTTCCTTTGTTGCCTTTTTATGTAGCCACGAGTTCCTTGAAACATAATAGCAGAGCTGATAAACTTGGAAACTTTGAATGTAGTGTGTTACATAGGAATAAGACAAATTACTCTTGGTGGAGCTGTGAATTATTTCCTGTAAAATGATGAATGCACTTGGGGGTAAGAAGCAAGAGATCTGAGAGAGTTAATATATACCTCTCAAGTCTCAACTAGGGTTAATATCGTATATAGTTATGGCATGAGCACTGGTAGCCTATGATAGTTCAACTCAGAAAGAAGATTAAAAAAAAATCCATCCTGTCTATCAGAAAACTAGTACACCATGAGCACTGGTGTGTATCATAAACAAACTGTTTACATTTTACAACAAAATTAACTTATTCAAGCAAAACCAGTTTCCTGGAGTCTAAACCACTTCTACAGTACATTTGCTTCTATAAATGCATACACATATATTACGATGAACAAAAATTTGACAATGCTGACTGGAACAGATAAGTAAATTAAATTAGTTACTGTGTTCTCTTAGCTGACCACAAAAATATGTTCTGACACTTTCAAAAAGTTGTCTTCATTTTGTCAGATGGCAATTTTCTGCATTACGTTTACATGTTTATAAATTTTGTAGATACTTCTCTAGTTCTCAGCAAAAGTCTTACTGATTTTCCGTGTGCATATATTAGCTCGTCATTTTTCCTCCATTGCCTTATCTTTTGAGCCATAAGTTGAAACATAATAGCAGAACTGACAAACTTGGAAAATTTAATGTAGTATGTTTCATATGAGTTAGACAAATTACTCTGGAGTTATGAATTATTTCCTGTAAAATGATGAATGCACTGGAGGGGAAGAAGCAAGAGATCTGAGAGACTGAGAGACATAGTTAATATATTATATATACCTCTCAACTAGGATTAAAATTAGTTAGGTCATAGTTTTTCATACAGAGACTGTCATAGTTATGTCATAGGGTTAATATCAGTCAGATCATGGAGAAACAAAGTCTTATTCTGTTGATCTCAAAGTTCTAAGTTCCCATCATGTCTTTGTTTTCTCACTTGGTACATTGGTTCCAAGGTTCTAAGTTCCAATCAGATGGCGTGTGCCTTATCTCTTGTTTCCTTCTCTTCACTTTCACCATCAGCTTCCGGATCCCTGTCCCTAATCCCTATGCCCATGCCTATCCCCGTTTGGCATCTCCCTTGTCTGCTACATGTTCCCACTTCCCAGAATCCAATTATCAACCCGACAGAACCACCAATAAACCAAATCCACCACCCACTACTACTAATTTCCCCAGCAACACCTATTTTGACGATCATTTTGGGAAGATTGCGAGGCCGCATCAGCCACATTGGAAGGGTAAGCAGGAGGAGAGAGCATGGCTCCGGAAGGCAGATGTCCTTTCAAGAGGCACTTAACCAGTTAGATCAATTGTTGACTGCTAAGAACCCTCCAACATTCACTTGACAGAGTTTGAGATCTTAGCAAAAGAGCCCTCCAACAACCACTCCAACATCAATTGTTTGATCAATTGTTGGCTGAATTGACGTTGAATTTCACAATGTGATCATTAGTGTGTTTGGATATTACCCTTTCAATTTATATTAATTCCATTGGGAGAAAAACAATATCAAGGTACAATAAGACTTGGTGTTTATGGAGGACAGGAGTATCATACATGTCCTGTTAGGTCCAGTTTTCTCGGATCTGAGTTGTGAGAACACTTAATTTTATTCTCCCATTTCTGTAGTTTAGGCACAAAACTAACAATATCTTCGTTAGAAAAGAAAAGGAATAAAGGCAAAGGAGAAAAAAAAAATGTAAGTAAATAAGAAGAAACTGATCAAATTCCAGTTGTGGAGAACCGCCTTCAACAATATGATATAAGAAGTCCTGTAAGCTGTAATACACAACACCTGTTGTTCTTAAATCAGCACCCGCACCGTCTCTTTAACCTACTAAATTAGCAATCACCTTGCTATAACAACTACTGACATTCCACCACATTAATTAACCACTCTCAATTTTACAAAAGCACTATTAGATCCTTAGATCTGTGTCTTAGGACAAAGAGACCATACACCAGTAGGCAGTCGCAATGTAGCATAGTTTGTTGGCAAGTGAGTGTACAACTCAGGGAACCTGAATGAAAAACTTAACTGCGCAAGCACAGGCTTGCTATTTTTTCTACCATTCTAACTGATTGTGTGCTTCTTTCTTGCTATTTTTTCTACATAAGTAACCCCATTCTTGGTTAAAAAAACTAAAAATAAATAAGCTCCAGTATATTTAACCAAAGAGTCCACGACTAAAGTAATTGTGCTGCAGCTTTACACAGTATATGTACCAACTGGCATCAGAATACCTTTCTACATATCAGCAAAGTAGTTATAATCTTTGTGAAATAAAATCCTCCTACATGAATGACAACCTAGAAATCATTCAAAGATCTTTGTTTTCAGTTTTGAAACATGCAAGTCATATATTTTTCCCAATTGTTGCATTCAAAAGCACCAGTAATACAAGTTCCATGTGTATATCCTCTCACTTGCCCCAGCTTGAGCAGGAAAAGCCGAGAGGGTTTTAGTGCAAATACCACAGGTATGTAAAATCTTGTAATTCAACAAATCTGCAATATGCAATAATATGCATGGAATTTTCTATAAAAATTTATAGTGTATACAACCACTACCCCCAAATTCTCTAGTCTAACAGATATACAACAAGAGCAAGCAGTACACCACAGAAAAAATCTAACTAACCCTACTAGGGGAGAGGAGGTTGTTAGACCACCTAATTATTTCTACCATGACTAGTTCTACTGCAGTTTCCTTGTAGACAATAAAGACAACAAGGCAAAGCAATAGAACAGGTCATCAGATTCTAATAGATTGTTACACTGTTCATCCTTGGATCATGGACCTGAAGTCAATAGAGAGAGAGGTTGCAGCTGCCACCCTCCCACGTAAATTGAATTTTTGAGCAATGAGTGGCCGCACATCTTGTACCCCAGCTAGGCTCTCTAAAAATGGCAATAGAGAGAGAAGCTCTCTATCATTGGGGTCATCAAACCAGCTTTCAATCGGCACGCCATTGTCTATCTGGAACCCAAATGCCTGATAAAAGAAATGCACATAGCTGGTAAAATCTGACTCAACTTGCATCAACATGAACTCAAACCCCTACCCAAAACCAAACTGAGTAGAACTCAAAACTCATTCAATCGACACCCATAAATGACCTGAATCCAAGTAACCTCAAAATAGATGGTCCTGAAACCCAAACCCTAGGCTATCTGAATCAGACGAGAGAACACTCCAATTTAGTGGTGGAATTTGTGCACAAAAAGCACTAAGTCATCAGAAATTTTCTAACTTGAATGAGCATGACCAGTTTACTTGCTCTCTTTTCATTAATGATAGTGAGTGTAAGACTGGCACTTTGGCCATGTTTAAAAATTGTTTTTCTTGGTATTATAGGAGATCCCAAGTGATTTGAAACTAAGATATAATACTAATAAAGAATTCCAGTTCTGGTCAAGTTGATATAATACTAAAAATCTAAAATAAAAAATCAATAATATTAGACCATCAGGTGAAAATAAAATAACCATATCAGTGTAAAAGCAATGTGCAAACCTGAGGTGAATTATCAACAATAATAACACGAGAAAGATCCCGCCCAAGCACTGACAGATCCTTCAAATAATTCCCCTCCACAAAAACACAGGAATCCCTATACACCCTGTGTCTAAACAGTTTCCTTTTCGGGTCAAGCACATTTAATAACTGTTCGGCATAAATGCTCTGGCTAGCAGTGAAAATAATCGTCTCGAAAAGAGATGCGACCCTCTCTAGGAAGTCACGCAGGTATGGCCGGCATTTCACGTAAATTGTGTGCTCTTTCAGGTTAAAGTTCACTAGGAAGGAGAAATCTGCATCTGGGCACGGCTCGAGTGTGGAATGTACCAAGGTCTCTGACAGATAAAATAACAAAAAAAATTAGGAGCATGCATGCAATATAGAAAGTAGCATTAGCATGCCAAGAGGGTACCTGAACTTATCCAGCTTCTAATTTTGAACTCATTATACATATTTTCTTTAAGATATGGCTTTTCCTGTGTACCTAACAAGTTTCTACCAAGCATTACCAACAACAGGCATTGCACCTGTAGTGAGGCTATGGTATTATGCATATCGCAGATTGGTCCATACTATGGATCAATATTTTTGTTTCCAAAGTCAAAATAATCGATCTGAACCATTCAACATGATCTCCATATGAAAATGTACTTGCAGATTTAATTTACATTTTTTTTATATTGTTTTACAATTTTTTTAGAAAGGTAGAAAATCACCGTTTTTGAATGGTCTAGAATTTTTAGATCAAGTGATTTGATCTGAAAAAATGGAGGTACTGATAAAAATCCTTGGAACAACCTATCTAATATAATAATAAAAAAATCTAAAAAATGTAAAATTTGATCTGCAAGTACATTTTTATGGATATCATGTTGAACAGTTCAGATCAATTGTTTGGACTTTGATAATGGAGACACTGAACCATAGAACGGAACATTATGCGCTGTGCATACTACCATAGCCTCACTCTTATACCTGCCAGTACACCAACACTAAAGTAGGAAAGAGTAGTTGTACTTACCATCTAAGTCAAGTACAAGAGTAGTTGACGGGCAGCTTCTGGTCTGTTTTGGTAACAGCACAGGCCGAAACCTTGGAACAACCAAAGACAAATCGGGCAAGTCCTTTATGAACACATAAGGATCAAAGTCATCATATTCCTCTGCTTCCTCAGCCTCCACACCACACTCGTCGGAAGAGATTGAATCCTGGCTCTGCTCATCTACACACTCCAGTTTGCTGTTATTATGTTGCATGGCCAAATATATGGCCGAAACTTCACTTGAAAGGTTACCAAGGCCACTAAAGTCATCCTCCTCAGCATGGGACATCACCACATCAGAAACCGTGCATTGTTCATTGCTATCCTGTTTCACTTCTTCCATCTTCTCGTCTATTTGCAAGTCTGCTAAAAAAAATTGCAGAGGAATATAATTTGATTGCACAAGCAGATGGTGCAATTAAACACTGAAGAAGTTACCTTTCTCATGGCAAATATCTTCACTTTCCTTGTGATGGTGAAAAGATGGGGAAAATAAGGCCTCACGGTTGCAATCAGCTGATGTCTCCTCAGAATTCTGCTATATTGCAAAAACCAGAGTTTTAGTGGAAGGGAATTATTTTAATGTAGGCAAGGGGATAACTCTTAACCCATGTAGATTCAGTTGATTACTGGAAAAATGTTCTCCCCTTATCCAACTCACAATACCCTGTTAAAATTTCTATTCCTGTGTGTGACCTAAACCATCCAATCTGAATTACCGGCAATCAAGTTGAGTTGGTTCCTTACTCAATTCTACTCTGACCAGCATTTCACTGTTAGTATGGTCTCGCAGATTCAGAAAGAAATTCAAGAAGGTTGACCTGAATCGGCTAGCTTATCAAGCAATAGGATATATATCACCAAATTAGTGTATGCAAATTTTGTATTGTATATTTTCTTAATGAAAAATGTTGTGCAAAACAGGTTACTATTGACACCTAAGTAGTATTACACTGGTGCAGTTTGGCACCATAAAACAATGAGTAAATGAGAAAACTGACCTTGAGGTCAACAGAAGTAGGCTTAGAGGTACAAACTCCAACAGGAGTGCATCCTGTTGTACCCAATCCGGTGCATAAATTTTTCCCTTCTTTTTCTTGACCATTTTTCTTCGAAAGTACTCTACCTGAATGTTCCAGAAACTTAATATATAAAAATGTATATTTGGTGCTTTTTGTCCTTTTTGTGAGCAACATGATCTGCACTGACAACAAAACAAAAGATGCAATGCATGCCTCACAGAAAAAATAGGACACGTGCTTACTTCATGCCTATGTAACCTCTCCTTCAGCACTGCCTTTGCTTTAGTATAAAATTTAAACAGGCAAATGCAAATCCGTACCCCTATCACTGTACAAAATTGGCCTAATAAGTAGGTGTATATCAGCATATTTTTATTACAATTGAATACAACGATACCACAAAGATGGACATACGAGATATGTCTTACTTTATTCCAGGAGTGCACATGACATTTCCAATTTTGAAGGGACATGCATGAAATTATTCCATTCTTTTTATTTTGCGAGGGAGGAGTTTGTGGTGTGATGCTTGAAATGATATGAATTCAAATAAAGCTTTACTAAGAATTAATGGAGTTTAACCGGTACAATCAAAATCACATTTTAGATCAACCACGTACTAAGAAACGCATTCTATGAGGTAGATGGGCACAATAACAAAGACAAAACTACAGACCTATAAAGAAGAAAACAGCTTAATTATATTTCAACTTGTCAATTACTTTACCAAAAATTAAAAACTTCATCCTATTACAAATTTTAGATTTATGTAACATTAGGCATAGGACAACCCACATCTTATTAATACTTATGATACTTCAACAAATTCAGAAATAAGTACACAGCATACTACATTACCTGATTTCTGCTTCTTGGCTGAAGAAGTAATCAAATCAGCAACTTTCTTCTCAGACAAGGTAGTAGCCTTTTTGGAAGCCCTAGGAGATCTAGGATTATTAATGGAACTTTCTCGTGAGACATTATTTCGTGTAAACCTCGTATTGTTGCTAGTACTTTCTCTAACAGATTTTCTCCTGGTTTGCATGTTTAAATAGCATCCAGTATACTCCTGATACACATAATATAAGAACATTTAGATTGGTAAATTATTGATTAAATAGCATCCAGTACACTCCAGATACACATAAAATCAGAACCGGAGAAAATGAAGCCAGATTGATTATAACAACAAAATAAAAAAAAACCAGTGGTTTTCTTTTCTGCATTACACAGTTCTTATTTTGTACTACATTAGAGGTAACAGCTTATAATCTAGATACACTATAAGATACTACTGTTTGAACAAGATTTGGCTGTTTAAACTTTTCATCCCAAAAATAGGCCTTATTTATCAAAAAATAATATTTACTCTATTGTCACTCTCTCTTTCTTTGCATGCATTCAATTTCACTTAACAGTGGAGAGCGCTCCCCCCCCCCCAAAAAAAAAAAAATCAACCCCAAAACCCCAACCCTGCTACTGTTTGATTGTGCAATACCTTACCTTAAATTAGGCGGAATAGTTCGATTGTTACTACAATGATTTGGAAAATCACTCGGCAGCCCCCCGATACAATCCAACTATGGAGTGATTTTCCAAACCGACTGGCCGTGTTTCGGGCGAAAGAACCCTCAAATCGGGAGAGACTCGCCGTCCGAGTTACAACTATTCTGCCTTCTAGCTTGTTTGCGACGCACTGATTCTTCAAATTTGAGAATTTTTTTCTTTCTTTTTTCCGATTCGGTTATTCACAAGC
>CAXKVW010001089.1:0-58112 GCA_964058825.1 Carex arenaria
TTACTCTTTTGTATTTTTATAAATTTGATGATTTATTGTTCTTCTTTAAAACTGTAGGAAGCATTGGTCTTGCTAATTGATGTTGGCCCGTCTATGCATGGCGTGCTTCCAGAAGTAGAGAAGGTGTGCTCGCTTCTTATGCAAAAGAAGGTAAGTCGTGACCCAAGATAAAACAATGCATTCATTTTAGTTTCAGGTTCTCAATCGAAGCCTGTACCAATTCAAATTTTCTTCGGTACCAATTCAGCCAGACGGATTGTTCAGTTGACTACAGTATTTTGCATTCTTTCATTTATAATTTTTTTTTATTTTCATGTATTCTACTACCATTTAACCTGCAATTCTTGTTGTCTATTAAACCAGAACAATAATCCACCTTCAAACAATTTTTTATTTACTTGTGTATTGATTATTACAGTGGTTACCGTTTCTTTGTAGTTGATATATGGGAAGTATGATGAAGTTGGGATTGTGCTCTTTGGAACTGATGGTAATTGATTGTTTTGAGTTGATGTTTTGCCTAACTTAAAAATGCATAAATTCTGTTATTCTAAGCCCTTAATGACACATGCTTTTTATTTGTGAAAAATAATGAAGAAACCGAAAACGAGCTTGCAATTGAAGTTGGAGGGTATGAGCATGTATCGGTCTTACGCAACATGAAGGTCGTTGATGTAGATGCTATTGAAATCACACAAAATCTCAAGAGAGGCACTTCTCATGGGGACTGTATCCTTTACTTTGGGAAGCATTTTGTGCATAAACGATATGTATATTTTCTGCAAAACAACTTCTTGCATACACCTCTATAATATGAAAGAGTTCATTTGCATCCCTAATCTCCTGATTTTTCTAAACTGCCCCGCCCAAATTGTCCTTCTTTTGCTGTCTCGTTTATGATAGATACACAAACAGGGTGGGAGAGTGTGAGCAGTGCAAATGTAGAAGGAAATGGTATATAAGATATCAATTTTTGAGAGGTATATATGATACTTCACTTTTTGCAGTATCAAATTTGATAATTTGGTAATTTATACTGGGTATGTAAGATTGCCTCTTTACATTTGTTATCATTGTAATTAGGTGGTGGTAGAAAAACTCATGCTTTAAACTGAAAAATATCTCATTTACTGATTTTAATTGGTTCAAGCTCCAGGTATGACAATTAATTGTCTCAGGATAGAATGTACTCGAACTTTTTCCCTCTCATGGTGATTTGGTTGAATTGCTTGTTAAGCATGGTATATATTACTATGCATGTCCCCCCAATTTGTTCCAAAATTCATAACCTGCCCCTATATTTTACTTTACATCCAGAGAAAGCTCATCAGAAAGGATGGGTAATTTTGTCATCTTTTAAAAAATGATGAGCAAGGAGGGAGTACATAGTAGCTTGTTTATAGTAGTAAAGTTGCTCCGTAGTCGAGCCAGAGGGATCTTGGGTGTTTGGTTAGTTGGTTTGTCAGGCTGTCTGTTTTTAGGTGATGCCATATGAGGGAAGTTCTTCAAATCATATAATGTTTTGTATACATGCAACTGAGATGATATAAAACACGTCCGCCAGTTTAAAATTTGTAAACTTAAGCACAAATTAGTAAGTGGGCATCATTTGACACTAATGACCATTGACATTAGTTACCTCATTTAGAATTCAAGTTTTTTTTTTATGCTTTTATAGCTGCATATGAAATTACCTCGCTCCCCCAAAACTTCCCCATCATTATTATCAGATCTTGTATCCATGATATCCCTCTAAGTCTTACCGAGTTTACACAATGTTGTAAGGTTTTGAGGCATCATTTTCTTATCATTATTACCTTGACCTAGACCAGTTATCGATGCAATCGTGGTTGGGATCGACATGCTCATAAAGAAATATGGTGCTACGAACAAGGGTAAGCAACGCATATGCGTCATAACGGATGCACGGTTCCCGATAAAGGTGCCTTATGAGGGAACTAAGGAGGAGCAGGTACTGCAGTCAGAATCTATGGGCAATTATGTTCTTGAGTATTTTCTTTTATTTACAAGTTTGAATAGATTCTTTAAATTTTATGATACAGTGCTTGAACCAACGTCTCCATTTTTGTTGTTCTATCTTTAAACTTTTGCTTCCATTTTTTTCAACATAAATTATTTGAATATGTCTACCCATACATATATTTCAAAAGATCAAGAATGCTAGGGAAAGAAAATATTTTACTTTATAATGTGCTTTTATTTGTGATAAGTTGACTTTCTTTTTTGAGTAAAGGTTGGAGGTCAAGCCACCCAACTATTTGTGATAAGTTGACTTTCTTATGCACAAGGATAATTTGCATCAATTTAGAGACGGTTTAAATCAGCCATTGGCTTTTAACAAACGAGAATTTTGATTTGTTATCAGGTTGATGCAATCTCAGGACAAATGAAGGAGCATAGAATCAAGTTGGAGAGCATCATTTTTAGGGAATCCCAGGTTGTACAGGATGAGGTCACTGAGGAGAATGACCGCTTGCTCGGTCAGTTTGCAAAGGAGACAACGACTAGAGTGGTGCATGTGGATAGCCCAACATCTCTTCTGGGGGCACTCAAGACAAGGAATGTGGCACCTGTCACAGTTTATAGGGGTGACTTGGAAATCAGCCCCAACTGCAAAATCAAGGTCACAGTTCCATACTTTTGAACAAACTCAGGTTAAGATACCATTTAGCTATTGATTTGGCCCTTGCTTTGCAACCTTCTTTTTGTTTATTCTGGTTTTAATTGGTGTTTGATTGGACAGTTGACGTTGGTGGAAGCTAAGTTAAATTACAGCATTATCTGCAATGCTACTAATTAAACACAATTGGCTTACTTGGGACTTGAATTGCACAACTGAGGGCAGTGCTAAATTTTTTATCCTAATTGTAATTCTTGTGGAAATAATAATCATGGGTTTTCCCACTTCTCTATAGAATTAGTTAGTTTCCAATTTCTCATGTATGTATGTTCTTATGTTTATGTATTTTCTTTTTGTATAGGTATGGGTGTATAAGAAAACTTCTGAAGAGAAATTTCCAACTCTGAAAAAGTTCTCTGACAAGGCACCCCCGACAGACAAATTTGCAACTCATGAGGTCAAAGTAGAATTTGAGTACAAGAGCATGGTTGAGCCTGATAAGGTTGTGCCTCCTGAACAAAGGGTCAAGGGGTACCGGTATGGTCCCCAGGTGGTACCAATGGCATCTCATGACTGGGATTCTATTCGGTTCAGGCCTGAAAAAGGTGTCAAGCTTTTAGGATTTACTGATGTCTCCAATGTTTTAAGGTATGTTTGTGTGAGCTAATATCAGTAGGATTTATAAGCAGTACCAAGTACTGATGTCTCCAATGTTTTAAGGTATGTTTGTGTGAGCTGTTATCAGTAGGATTTATAAGCACTACCAAGTACTCACACTCACAGTGATAATTAACTGCATACCTGATCCCATAATACTCACCATCCACTGGCATAATCAACATGATGTGGGGGTAAAATAGATCCCCAATATGATACTGGTGTACTGCTCTGCTATGAATCTGGTGCTATTCTTTCAGATCGTGTACTGTTATGAACCACCCAACATACCAATACTGTACCATTATTCCTAGAATGGAATGTGATTCTATTTTTTTTTTATATTTTCTCTTTTTGTTGACTTGCTAACTTGCTGGCCTTTTGGAAGGCACCATTACATGAAAGATGTGTACTCGTTCATCCCTGAGCCAAAAAACAATAGGGCAATAGTTGCGGCATCAGCCATAGGACGGGCTATGAAGGAGATGAATAAATGCGCAATATTAAGGTGCGTGTGGAGACAAGGTCAAGGGAATGTTGTTATTGGGGTGCTCACACCAAACATCTCTTCAGTGGATAATATCGTGAGCTTCTCTTCATCTTTTGTGATCACAACAAATTATTTTCTTTTGACACAGCAATTATTATAATTGGTGTTGGAATGGACAAGCATATCAGTGGTCAATTTTGGTTTTCTACATACTCATTCTTCATGAGTCAAAAAGAAGCACCAAAAAAGAAAAAAAGAAAAAAAAGAAACTGGTCCAACTGGAACTTTTCCATATTGTATGATATAGGAACTGAGTCATGGACACATACCATTACCTGTTATTGCTAATCATTGGTCTTAGACGTCTTTGTGTCTTATACATCATCATAACATTATCATTACTGCTTGAAGGTTTTTATATTATAATTTTTAATTCAACTAACAGATCTTCATTTATATAAACAGCCAGATTCATTCTACTTCAATGTACTTCCATTTGCAGAGGATTTGAGGGAGTTCCAGTTTCCGTCCTTTGACCGTCTTCCTGCAGCATGGCAGCCAACTACAGAACAGCAAGAGGCAGCCGATAATTTTGTTCTAGGCCTCGACCTTGCACCCCCAGGGAGGGAGGAGATCTTGCCGCCTGATTTCACACCAAATCCTGTTTTGGAGGTAGCATTTGGTGTTTGGTACCCCAAATTGAGCAATTTAGCCAAACCTTAATTAAATTATAATTCATTGATCTTTTGGCTAAAAGCCTTAACTTATCTCAATATTTCCTCAGTCATAATCGAGTAAGATGCCTATTTTACTCCCCATATGACCTCGAGTTGTGTAATAAAGCTTCAATAAGACCATCCTACCCCACCCCCCACATTAAAGAACAAAAAGAAGTTCCATTTTCTATCATTCTTCAGTGAGCTTTAGTTGTCTATAAGCCCAATTCAATATCAGTTGTTCTTAAACTATGCGACTAACCTGTATTATGCTTTGTTTATTCTAAATCTATCCAATACAACCTCTATTAACACATCCACCTTTGCAGTTTTTTTCTCAATTACACTTCTGTTTCCTTGGGGCTTGTTTGGCGCAGAATGCAATAGAGGGAGAACAGGGAATAGAAGAGCATTGATAATTATGTCTTTCTACACTATTTAAATCATGTTCGGCAAGCATAAAAGAATGGAATAGTGGAATTGGGCCTATTCCAGCCCATGAAAAAGGCACTCTTCCTCTGTTCCATCCCTATGGAATAGTGAAAACTGAAGAGTATATTTCATGTATAGGGACTAAAGTGCAAAAAGGAGGGATCTAAATTCAATTTTTCATCTCAATTCTATTTTTTTTAACAGTTTCACTCAATTCTAATCCAGTTCGGCACCTATTCAAACACAATTCCACTGAAATTCTTCTATTTTCCCCTACCGAAGAATCCCTTCTCTTAGCAAAATCACCTTGAGACTTTTAACTGTCAATCAGCTTCAACTGTCTTCAACAGACCCAGATTAAATTGCTCTTCAACTATGCTCCATGTAACCTGCATTAGCCTCAATTTACCCTCATTTGGACAGTCATATCCTAACATATTAAGAAAAAAAAAAAAGTATATACAAGGCAAAAGTGCTTTTTTATTTATACAATGTTTCTGCTTTTATATTTTTCTTATGTATCAATTCAGTTTACAGTCTTGACCTTTCATATTATGGAATAATAGATCTGTTTCATTTTTAATTGATACTTTTTTAACCCCATCTCCAAGAGGTTTTACCGGTTTCTCTACTTGAAGTCAAAGCAACCAGATGCTGATGTACCACCCCTCGATCCAGCTCTTAAAAGAATAACTGAACCCGATCCGGATCTCCTTTCTCTTCAACTCCCCTTGCTTGAAAACTTGAGCAAAAGTTTTGAGCTGCGGGAGAATCCAAAGGTTGCTTCTTGCTTTCTTCTACTTTTTACTGTTAATTAAAATCTGTCTTGTTGCCGATGCCATAGATTAAGTAAAATTATCATTTACTCTGCCGAGCCAAGCTTGATTTCTTTCCAGAAATGATTTTTTATTTTAACTTGTACCCAGAAAAAGAAAACTTCTAAAATAGCATGGAGGCCAGGGAACCCAACTAATCTAGAAATAGAAGCAGGCCCTGCTGGCAGTCAGAATGCGACAACCTCTAGTAACAATTTAAAGATAGAAGGTCCTAGTGCTTCTGGTGCATCTGTAACTGATGTTGAAATTGGAGATTTGAATCCGGTGGAGGATTTTGAGGCTATGATGGCAAGAAGAGACAGCTCGAAGTGGGTACAAGTAGCAATCGAACAGATGAAACGTTATATAAATGACCTTCTAGAGAATTCAGTTGAAGGGGATGGTTCTCATGATAAGGCGATAGACTGTCTGAAGGCGTTGCGTAAAGGTTGCATAATCGAGCAGGTATTCCCTTTTTGACATGCCTGGTCGATGAATTGCAAATTTAGCCTTTACTGTTCAATTGTGAAGCTTCAGTTTATCTTTCAAGTATGTGTAAATAGATAATAACAAATTAAGAACCCACAAAACAAAACAAAAAATAAAATAACAAGTAAAAAAATTCCCATACAAATTACTAAGTGCTAAATATAATTAATTCGTAGGAGCCAAACGAATTCAATAAATTTCTGAAGGACATGTTTGAAAAATGGAGAGCTACCTCTCTTGCAAGTTTCTTTGGGCTCCTTTGTTCTAAAGGCATCACACTAATTAGCAAAGAAGAGGCAGCTGATAGGTTTGTAATCTTAGATCTTTTATTTTTCACTATCAGCATCAATGTGCACTTCTAATATTGGAAATTAATTCTTGGTTATCTTGTTATTTTTTATGTGCAGTGATGTGACAGAAGAGACAGCAAAGAGTTTCCTTGTCAAAATTGAAAATTAATCTCAGTGACATAATTAAGCTCACAATTTTGATTTGCATTTTTACCCATAAAATATTATGATCTCTATCCCCATCCTGTATCCTTTTTGTTAGCGGGTAAAAATGCAACCCAGTTTCATAGTTTGTATACAGAAGTCTAATCCAACTGGGATTTCTTTCTGACTAAACATTATACATCAATTTAATCCAACTGGGGCTTCGTCACTCAAGTAGCATTTCACTCAACCCCGTTAATGTACAGTTAATATACTAAACAGGTGTCATCTAAATGATTTTTGTCAGAGCGATTTTTATCGGACCCCTATTTTTATGTTCTTAACAACATGACAAGGCATATCCTTCTTCGAAGCCTTTATTCCCAAACAAGTTGGGTAAGCTAGAAATGAAATTCAGCCGGAATCAATAATAAAGAGACTTCTCAGGAGGTCAACCATTTTAGTACTACACCTATTTAATTTATGAGGGTTTCATTTTTATAAAGAAGTTTTTTTTCTCACTGGCTCGCCAAACCTATCATGAATTCTCCTTTTTTTTTGGCTTAAAACAGACTGGTTTCTACACAAGTTACAGGGTGCATCCTTGCCAACACTAAAAATTTCCGTCGATTTCCAACTTCTGTAGCACAAAAATAAAATAAAAATTGTTTCTATACGTAGGAAAATAATGCTTGAAATCTAAACATGTATTATCTTGAGAGACATAAATCAAACCGTTTTTTATAAAAACATGTTTCTCACTGGAGCACCACCAGGCGCTCCTTTTTGGGTTATTTATTCCTCTGAAATTTGTGCATGTATTTGACAAGGACGAGCTACTTCGACGAACGAATCATTTCTTGAAAAATTAAAACGCGCAGCACTACGATTATAAACCAAATTATCCTGGGAAGAACTATACCGGAGAACCAATAATACGCATCTCGTTTTCAATCGTGATAAAAATTTATTATTGAGATTGGAGCAAATGGTTTTTGCATCCTTCGCGATATTTTCTTTTCGGCCTTAAATTCTTAGAAGAAATTTTTTGGAAGTAACGATTGGAAGAAAAAGCAATCCAATTATTTAATATTTAACAAAACAAAAGGTGTTCGAGTTTAAATCTACACGGGAGATATTGTTTAATCATTATATCCAAGGCCGGTTCTCTTTAGATGAAGTTTTTAAAAAGACACGAGTTTGATGAAACTCAATTTTGTCAGTGTAGGAGAGAAGATGGGAATTTCCAATTTTAACCGTACAACTTTTGCAATGAATCGTGAGCTTAATGCAGTTACACAAGTAACAAGTTGTCTCTCTACATAGAAGTCATAAGTTTAATTTTCAAGAATAACAAGCTAAAAAAACAGTATATGGTTGTCAGATAGACATGATATTGTTAAGTAATTAATTAAAAATAATTGACCGATTAATAAAAAAAAATTGTAATAATTTAATCACTGCCAATAATTAATTGGCCGATTAATCAACCTAAATAGACAACACTGCACCAGGCCCTTTAATAAAAAAAAAAAGTGCTAACTTTTCCAAATCATGCTTACTTTTCCCCAAATCTCTCTGTTATCTTCCAAAATCATGACAGCAATATATTGCGATGTCACTTTTGCATGTATGTTCCAGTAGTCTTGAGACTGATAGATTAGATCGACAAGTATGAATATCTCATGGACCACAAACTATTCTCAGGCGAACATCTTGGAAATGTCAACTGACAACTGACAACATCCATCTCGGCTGACAAGGATTTCACTCTGTGTTTGCTTATTATTAGTGATAGTTATAAGAGAGTGCCTAACTCTCAATCAAAAAATTAAATATATAGTTATAAGAGAGTGAAGAGACGCTACCTTTATCATCATCATCATCATCATCATCATCATCATCATCATTATTATTAAATCAGATTGATTCATGATAAATTTAGATAAATTGAATATAAGTTTTGTAAGGTGAATAATAACACTCTTATATTTAATGATAAAGTATATATGTTAATTAATTCAGTTGAGCACATGTTCAAGTCTCTTTAAAAATAAATTTTTGGTCTTTTAATCCCTTCCCTGTTAACTTTTCCACTATATTTAAGAGTATAAACTAAATACTCATGCTGTCAAAATAAACAATAAATATAGTAACAGTAATATTAACAATAAAGATATTTATGTACCAACTTCCGACATTTTAAGTGGGGAATTATTTGATCTTATCATTCTATGAGAATCAGAAGACTTTAGAGCTAAAATGTATGTATGTAATCTCTGTGATGTGAAAGGTTCGTTTGTTGTGTTCCGTAAAACCAATTATTGCACATGACATGTATAAAACTCTCTCAATAAAACAGAGACAGACAAGATAGCCTAATCGGAATTTTCTTCTCAAATTCCAAACTACAAAACAAATAATAGGTGATGTGCGCTTGGTCAAATGACCTTCCTAAAATCCAGAACCTTTTTATTTTATGGGTTCCACTTTGTAAATGTCCTCTTTATAAGAAACTAAGTTTTTATTTATAGAAATTCACTCAAATTAATATAGAAAACAGATAGATTTTCTGAAATTTTTTGGTTCCATATAACAATTTTGTTCCTCTAGAGTCTAGACAGTTCTGAATGAACCGAATTAATAATTCGATTCTTTTAGAAATAAAATGGGACCAGAGGCAATTTTTTAATGGCAAGACATATAAACAGTTCTAAATGAGACCATTGATTCAGTTCTTTATATGACATTGAAATATCACCGCCATCCATACATTTTTCTATATTATTTTTTATAAATAAAAATATCTGCAAAAGAAAATAAACAAAAATAAATAATGCTATACTGTTAATGTTCCTTCCCCAGACAAAACCAAGAGCAATTTCATGTAAACACCTCAAAAATTTCGAAATTACGTAATCTACCTTCTAAATTTCATAATATCATATTTGACCTTCTAGATTTTATAAAAAAACTCACAAATTTATCCATTTTATTGTCTTTTCAAATATACATATTCCTTTTTAATTCAGTAAGTATCCATCTTATCCTTTATTAAAAAGAGTAAATATATATGTAGCATGTTTAAGTGAATTGTCAGTCTTCTAATTAGTCAGTTTTTGAGAACAAATGATTCATTTTTCTACTTCTAAATCAGGGGCGGATCCAAGATTTTCATCGGAGGAGGGGGGGCAAAAAAAATATCGAATCGGGTTTAAATAGCTAATCGGATTTAAACTCATTAACTAATTTGGTATATGATAAAAAAAATAATGCTTTAATTTATACTTTATAATGCTCTGACTTGTAATTTATGATATTCTGACTTATAATTATAATTACCAATCATATTTTAAGAAATTTATTTTAATTTTAACTATAAATTTAATCCGAATTACCAATTAAACAATCAGTGGGGGGCAAAAATAATTTCAAGAGAGGCAAAGCTAGTCGGAACCGATAAATGTCACTGTGTATACATAAGAAGTAAGCAAATTAACTATTTGCATTTAGAAACCGATCATTTAGAAAATTGAAATATTTCTTAAACAAGCTATATATTGTTATTTTCTAATAAAAAATAGAGTGAGTATTATATAAATTTAAAATGACTTTTTATAGAATATGTAATAAATATGATATCATAAACTTGAAAGAAAATAATATGCAATTTTGAAATTTTTGAGAAATGTACATAAAATTCCCCCAAACCAGAAAAACCTCACGTTGATGTCTGACCTGACGACGACTCCAAAGTCCAAAGAGAGAAGCGATTTCACAAAGTTAATTTTTATATTTATATTTATAACCGCATGGATGAATTTATACTAACCAGTCAAACAAGGAAGAAGCTATAGATTGACTGATTGAGACTGGCGGCTAACGCAAATACCTCAAAAAGTCAGAAAAATTAAGGAAGCTGATTTATTACAAATTCTGTTTTTCTTTCTGTAAGACTGTAACCAATCGCGGTCCTTATTCTTTCTACAAAATATTACGATCCTCAATCAAGAAGAGCAATATCAAGTTATCAAAACATAATAACCCCAACAAGATCTATAAACTAAATAAATAAATAATTGCCACGTCGTGACAGTTTTAAGGAAGGACTAGGAGCCACAGATATACCAGATTCAATTTTGAGTAATAAATAAAAATACCCCGCCGGCCGCCTCCTATCTTTTTCAATATAGTCATAAGAATCTGACTAACGTCTTAATGTTAGAATTTCAACAGAAATATTAACAGTCTTCAAAACATATCCGACATACTTTAAGCGTAAAATTTAAACCTTTCAAACCGATCTACTTCAATTGATATATTTATATACATTTTTTTTTTTTGAAAGAAGTGGTCATGCCACTAATTTCCATTAGAATAAAAACGAAACCAAAGTATTACAAAGTTTTACTGATACCAACAGAGGCGAATACAGGATTCTAATTAGGGTATGGCAAGAAATTATTGAATCGGATTTAAATAGATAATCATATCCAAACCCATTAGATAATTGGGTACTAGATAAAAAAAAATGATAACAAAAATAACAAAAGTATTCTAACACAATTTACTTCATAACTTTTAAATAATCAACTATTCAGGGTATGGCAATATCAATTTTCAGGGTAGGGCAAACACCCAAAACTCCATCTTTATAAATTAGTTTTGAATTTTCAGAGTAAGACAGTTGTCTTATCCTGTGCTACAGTAGATCCGCCCCTGGATACCAATGACAAATATACCAATAACCTACACAGATATTAAGCAAATACTGACAACTACTAACCTGCATATCCATATAGAGTTCAATAACAACAACTAAAATAACAGTACAACCTAGATAAAAGCACAAAACAACTGCAAGCCTACAAAACAGAATATATAGCTATAAGAGTAAAAAATGCACTTAAGCCCCTGCATCTTTCAAAATCACCAAAGGCACCAGCTACATCTCATCCTCTCCAGCCAAAGTTGTCCCTCCTCCACTCATATGGGTTGTATCCTGAAATCCACCATGCAAATTGCCAACATGATTCCTAACATGACATTCACATCACAATGCATAATTAACTTAAGTTGATAAGTTACATCACTTTTCTGTTGAGATGTTCAAAAATAAGCAAGAGAAATAATTTTTGAACCTAATGCTTGAATATTCAGAATATTACCATCTCTAAAAATAATTATGTTCATATCCAACCAAATAGACCACAATGCTGCCCCCTCTTATCATTTCCACTAGATTTGCATTTTTTCAAAGAAATACAATAATCAAGTTCCCACATATTATCCACACCTAAGCAATCAAAAACAAAATTATTATATTGTGCAATCCAACTCCAAATAGTATTAGCAACCTGACAAGAAATAAAAAGATGGTCAACAGACACCAATTATGTGCAATAAACACACTTTTGATCCCTTGCCAACCCTTGTTACCTAAATTGATCTAAGGACTCTGTTTTGTTTGAGAAGCCACAAAAAAAATATTTTGAGAAGGATATTAGCCTCCCAAATACAATCAAACCTATTAATAGGAACCCCACCAAATTCTCACCATTTATAAATAGAGTTAACTATAAACTTTCCATGTGTAGTCCACCTCCAAATTATCTTATCCAAATCATTACCTAAATGAAAATTGGCAAATTGCTCTTCTAAAGAAACTCATTCCCTAAAAGTAGGCTCATTTAGTTGTTTAGAGAAAGTAATATCAACCACACTATTTCTAAACACATCAACAACAAAGATTTCCTTATCATAAGCTATAAGGAACAAGTTAGGATAAACATCAGCAAATCACATATCCATCTATCCAACCAAAAAGGGACTAATGTACCTGTCCCGACTTTCCAATTAGAACTAACATGTACAATTGATTTAAGTGAAATAATATCTTTCTAAAGAGCTGACTGAATTCTATAATCACCTGTAATGAAATATTTATCAATTAAAATTTGTTTCCAAGTTTCTTGTTCTTGAGTATCATAAAACCTCATCAATCACTTGGCTATAAAAATCAAATACATCTTTTGTAAATAAATTCAAATTCATTTGATATCAAATTAAGTCATAAAAATAATGAAAAATAAATACAATAAAATTAACTAAAAACCTTCTATTTTTCATCATTTTTAACTATATACTAAATAAGTTCGAAAAGATAAAAAAAAATTATATTTAAACGAAATTCTAATGAAAAGGATCGGTTTGAATAGTTTAGATTCTTCGTTTTAAACCCATTGATAGATTTTGACGTTAGAACTTTCATTGAAAGCCAACCATTAAAATAGCTAGTCAGACTCTGATCATCACGACAGATTTTAAAAGCAACATGATATGATATAAGATATTGCTTAAAGAGTGAGTCTATGGTACTATACATATCACGATTTAGTCCGTAATACAGATTAATATTTTTGTTTTCAAAATTCTAACGGTCGATCTGAACCGTTCAAAATGATTTTCATATGAATATGTACTTGCAGACCAAATTTTATATTTTTTTTAATTTTTTACTATATTTTAAGATAGGTAGAAAATCACTGTTTTTGGATGATCCAGAATTTTCAGATCAAGTGATTTTTTACCTATCTTAAAAAATAAAAATAAAATTCTAAGAAATATAAAATTTGGTTTGCAAGTAGATATTCATATGGGGATCATGTTGAGCGGTTCGGATCGACCATTAAGATTTTAAAATCGAAAATATTCACTTGTATTACGGAGCAACCCGTGATATGCATATTACCATAGAGTCTCTCTTGCTTAAATTGCTCCGTGATATGCATATTACCATAGAGTCACTCTTGCTTAAATGCTAATTTATCAATTATTAGTCATAATAGACTATTATGAGTAATAAAATATTTCTATTACAAAACAAAACATGTGAGACAGCAATCTTCCATATCGGAAAGCTCTGTCATTTTCAATTGCCAAACAATTCAATATATTTTGGATGTACAATGCAATTTCGGTTGTCATTTTCATTTCAGTTACAAAGTTCGCTCTTATATTATGTTATACAATTCGTTCAATTGTCTAGGAAAGCTCCAATATTTTGGCCTTCTACAAAATCTTCCCTTACAAAATGTTGTTCAAGTTAGTTGCAAGACCCTAAATATTTGTTATCTTTTAGGGTATTTTCTAATAATGCTTAATTATAAGGGATATTTCATATGTGTGTGTGTGTGTGGATATCTATGTGTGTATATGTGTGTGTGTAGAAAGAGAGATGGGCCAACTTACTTTGGAAAGTAAAGATGGTGTTTTACTTTCTGCTCATATATTTTCAAAGTTTAAATAGTTTATTCGAACCTTCCAATATTTTCTTCATATTGAAATGTGCTTGGAGACCAAAATTTATATTTTTTGAAATTTTTTTACTATTTTTTCATAATTTTTGAAAATCACAACTTTTCATTAAATAAAAAATAATAAAAAAATTCAGCAAAGCTGTGATTTTCAAAAATTCTGAAAAAATAGTAAAAAATTTCAAAAAAATGTAAAATTTGGTCTCCAAGCACATTTCAATGTGAAGAACATGTTAGAAGTTTCGATTCGACTATTTGAACTTTGAAAATAAAGATATGAGCGGAAAGTAAAACACTCTCTTTACTTCTCAAAGCAAATTAGCCCATATATATGAGTAGGGTTAAAATGCACCATTGGTTTTTTGCCCCATCATATGCTCCAACATCGTTATCTCTATTTTCAAAATTTAAACAATCGATCTGAACCGCTCAATATGATCATCATATTAAAATGTGCTCGGATACAAAATTTTATATTCTTTGAAAAAAAAAAATTCTATTTTTTAAGATAGGCACAAAATCATTGTTTTTAGATGATTTTGGACCTTTCAAAAATAGTGATTTTGTACCTTTCTAAACAACTAGTAAGAAAATTCTAAAATTTCTAAATTTTGTTATCCAAGCACATTTTAGAACGAAAATCATGTTGAACGTTTGGATCGGTTATTTAGATTTTGAAAACAAAGATAATCATGTTGGGGCATGATGGGGCACAAAACCAATGAGGCATTTGCAAAACATGCAATTATTGAATTTTACGATTTTCTCTATTTTAGAAATTATGTAGGTTCCAAACAATTGGAATTGCAATATATATTGGTTGAACCAAAGAAATCATCAAGACATTTATCTAGAATTTAAATTGTAAAAATTATAAACTTGATAAAGTGTCTTTGATGTTGTTTACATGGAATAAACGTTGGTAACATTTGCCAAACGTTATAACGATTTGGACTAGTAAGAATGCGCTGAGAAATCAATTGATCAAAAGCAAAATGAACTACAAACGTTGGCAACGTTTGTGAAAACATTGTAACATTTTAAATAAATTCAAAACTCCAAAATGTTTGTTCTTGATCAATTGATTCCAGGAGACAATTGTTGGTAACGATTGACAAACATTTGTAATGTTTATCATAACCTGCACAGAAAATTCAAAACTTAATCCATAATTTGAACTAAACGTTTTCAATGTTTGTGACAAACATTGTAACGTTTTAAAGCAGAAAACTCTTTCTAGAGCTACCACTATAAATAGAACTTTTGACTTCTTTTTAAAGTAACTTTTAACTGCCTCTAAATTTCAAAAAACTATTTTTTTAGCTTGAGTTTCTCCATTGTTGTGAGAGCTTAGAACTCCAAATCTCTCAAACAACCTCAAATCTACTTCACTAATCTTGAGTTATATTAGGCTAAAGTGAACTTTTGAGTGTTTCTCTTGCGAACATTGACTTAAAGACTTCGTTCTTTTCTTGAGCTGGCTGTGTGACTTCTCGTTGGTTGTAAGAGCTCACCGATTCACAAGTTGTAAACATTTATCGTTGGATAATAGAAAGGCACACCTAGAAAAGGTTGCGACGCCCCGGAGACGTTGGTCTTTTTTGCCGAACTCTATTAACAGTTAACACCCCGCATGTCAAATTTCTCTAAACTCATCTATTTACTTTAATTGTAATTATTTTTCAATTTTAAGTATTAGTGGTACACTTAGTATAACAATATATATCCCTAAAAAGTCTCTAAAAAATGTATTTTTCAAATTCCTAATTTCACATTTACTCATCTAAATTTCAAAAGTTACGAATTTTATTTTCTGTTAAAATTCGTTTTTGATTGTACCTTCTATTAAAATGATAAAAATATCCAGTTTGTCTAAGAAAAATGTTTATTCTTCTCTGTTAAAATTCGTTTTTGATTGTACCTTCTATTAAAATGATAAAAATATCCAGTTAGTCTAAGAAAAATGTTTATTCTTCTAGTTGATCGGTTGACAAATAGTTCATTCCCTTTTTTATTGAGAATTGTTTTTGTCTTCAAAATATTAAAATAAGGCAGTCATTATAAATTGACAAATAACCACCGACAAATACACGGGGTAGACATGTTGGCGACCTTAACAGAATTTTTCTAAAGAATACTTGAAAAGAAGTCATTTTAAACAACAGGAGATGTCACAAAAAAAACTTGCGAGAAAAACATATCTCAAGTTCCAACCATTTATGATTCACTAAAGAAAACTTCCATAAAAGACGGCAAATGTACACACTATATGCAAAGTCCTTTATCCTCTGTCGATTGAACAGAAACAGAAAAGAAATCGAAAGAACTTCAGAAAGAAGAGGTCCAAAACTTTTCACATTTATAAACAACAAAAATCATTTCTGTTGTTCAAGAGGTACTAGGAGCTGCACTTTTCGTCACAGCATTTATAATCTCTACGTAGCCCACAATACCTACCAAGGTGTCTCCATCTGTGACCCACACATGAGTGGCCCGGTGAGAAAGCACTTGCGCCATTACGGCAGCGAGTGAACTATCATACTTACATGTAAGCGGGGCACTTCTTCCCCGGTACATATTCCTGCCCCTCGTCAAAGAAGCTGTACCAACACTGACACCATCAACACGGTTATTAAAGAACCCAATGCTCCTACTGCTGAACCGTTTTTTGGGCGAGACCCCTGGAGCAACAGATGGGCCCGGATCATCCACGGAAGCCATTATTTCTTGTACGGGAACAGGTATCTCGCCCGACCCATTCTCGTCAGACCCCATAACAAACTGTGCGGCTGTCAGGTTTGCAAGGGCCCACGCAGCAGAGGAATAGTCACACTTCCATAACTTGTATGCAGAGATATCACCTATTATTTTTTTAGTTCCGTCGGGAGCCGTCTCAACCACAGCAACTGCACAAGGGTCTAGGGGTGTTTTGGTAATTGCCTCCAAGGCTGGAGAAGATCCCTCAACATAGGCAAAATTTGTAGAGATTGCACCAAGAGAGGAGATGGTGGTGAGAGGGATGGGGGCAAGGGCACCAAGGCAACCAATTAGGAAGCGAACCACATCTTCCCGTGAAAGGCTACAAAATTTATCCACGTAGGGCGTTGCAAAAGATTTGGGGGTTGTAGAGGTTGTGGAGTTGGATGAGGTGGCACCAGTTTTGAGCCACTTGCCATTGTAGAGGACAGAGAAGCGCTTGGAGAAGCCATACCAGGAGCCACTTTTGCGGACTATGAGGCGCTTAACACCTTGCTTCATCATTTCCAATGCGTCAATCAACCTGGCAAGTAAAGAAATAATAAAATTACAGGTCAGAGAGGTATTATACCAATAGAAGTATGGTTACTGGTTTGACAAATAATTTCCCCTATTAGTTTGATTATATTTTGGCCTCATTCCTCAATTATTTGGTGTTTCACTGCTCTTAATTTGAGGTAAATTTGCGCTGAATCAGGAATTTGACAATTGACAAGCCCTGGACTATGTCATCTGATTTCATACTAGCATGTGTCAACCTACACCAACTAGAGTATCACCGTACTAAGAATATAGAAGTCTTGTCAGAAACCAGAATGTTAAAAACCAGAGTTAAACAAAGGAAGGTTAGAACTAAAATTAATAAAAGGGCATGCATAATATAAATAAATTGACCAACCTAGTTTGTGACAGTGAAGGAAAGAAAAAGGGAAAAAGAATAAGAAGGAAAGCGGTCGTTGCTCCAAAGGAAAAACAAAGTTAAAAAAATAATAAAGTGCATGTGCTTGATGTGTATCTGAGCGCGTGTGTAGCTTGGACGGAGATGACATCAATAAATATGCACGACGATTTTGAAAAATTCAGAAGATATTGTCACATGCTATTTAATGTGAAATATCATCAACCTATCTACCAATTGAAGATAAGCTGATTTGAGAAATATAAAAAATTAGAAATATCTGATATTCGAATAAAACTAAACTAAAGTTTTGGACATAAGTTGAAGAGTACAGATTTTGTTGTCGCAAGCGTGTTGTCGGGACATTACTATGTGCATTGAATAGACATGCATGCAAAATCACACACTGGGACTCAATAGATGAGATTAGATAATGAAAAGAGAGAAAAGAAGGCTTTAAGTCTTCAACTAATGAATTTTAGCTATATTGGAGAAATGAATATAAAAATTTGAAGTCATGCATACAGTTCACTCAATATTTTAATACAATCCTATACATGATTAATTACTATATTTCTAATTTTCCTTTGGAGTACGAGGCTTTGTTTTAAGTCATTAATATACACTAGATGAATATTGGTCCCACCCTTGTACAGTAGGACAAACTATTTGATGGTCTAATATAATGCCATTATATACAAAACAAATGTTATGCTAACATTTAACTATGGTCATTGCTAAAAATGATTGATTATCTACAAAAAAGAATATCATAGCATAAATTTCTTTAAATTTAATATCATAGCATGATTTCCAAACAGCCTGGTAATTGTACCAACTGTTTAGCTATAACTGGGATGGATCTAGGCCAACAAGTACAGGCTGGAATCTGCTGGTAGATAAATCTCTGGTAAATTATACTTATTCCAGCATGATACATGAAAACTATTATACTGGAGATTTATGTATCATCTCATGCTCTTTCAAAAATGAGAAACGAAACCCTTGTATGCAAAATAACGATCAAGCAAAAGGGGGGAAGATTTCCTTTATTTCTTTTCTCCTGTCAGCTTACTTTTCTTAACCTAAAGAGTAGTTATCCAAATAAATAAATGCCAAAATGGCGTTCACAGTCAGGCTGTTCATGAAGGATAGATATTAGATAAAATGAAACAACAAGTACCAAATCGAAAATACCACTCCTTAAAGCTAAGTGTTCGTGACTTTGCAACAAACACATTTGTTGTGCATGTTTCCTACAATATGGTAATTCATAAATATTTTACAACGCACACAAAGTTAAGCAACTACATAAGACAAAGTTTTGAGACACCTATAAATATAAAACTAGTGGAAAGTGACATCCCTAAATTAAATTAGAGATTAACAATGCCTTGTCAAACTATAACCCTATTAAACAGAAGAAAATGCAGAGAATGTAGATCAGACAATAGGCAATATTCGAAGGGGCACCAAATTCAAATTGCAAAAGGAAAGACCAGAAGAATTGAACATTAAATGACATTAAAGCGCAACAGTACTTTTTGGATTCATCTTTTTATAATCCAGATTACCCCCCTCCCAAAAAAAAAAAAAAAACCACAACATTTTTCTGCATGTGGCCCCTGGCGCCCACAAACTTCCCCCTTCGTAACAATGCACTGAGAGAATGCTATGAAAGAGGGAGGGAGAGAGAGAGCAAATGAACACCAAGACAACATCGCAAAATTCCCAGTCCACAACAACATCTGAGAAACTTTTTAGATAAAATTCAAAATCAGAAACAAGACTATACCTTGTACCAGGATCAATCGATTTCAAAGAGCCTTGATCTGAATCAATCACCTCTTTGACAGTCGCGGCCTTCATCAGATTCTCTCTCTGAGTGTGGTCCCCATCCGGGCAGTTCCTGGCCAGAAAACCGACGATCTCCATGGGATTGATCAAACCGACATACCTGTCCTCACGAGCAAGGATACCAGTCTCCGGAGGTCGCCGGAGAACGGCGGCGGAGGCCTCTGGAGATGCTGCGATAACGCGCGCGGCCACCTCGAGGGTGTCAGTCTCGTACAACTCCATCAAATCGGGCTTCCCGACGGTCAGATCGCCTATGACATGGTGGATGAATAACGAATTCATGATTATTATGTTTCAGAGAATTAAATGAATGGTGAATCTCTCTATTGGTTTTTTTTTTAAAAAAAAAAAAAAAAAAAATTGGATGGAAATAGAAATCTAGTGGTGAGTTGAGGTGTTGCTATAAGAGGGAATGGAGGAAGGTAAGGTGGAGAGTAAGAGAGAGAGTAATGGGTTTGGGACAGGAGGGGGTTAAGAAAATTAATGGTTTGGTTTGGATATGGGTAGAGCTAGCGTTTCGAGGCGGGACCGTACAATGGAGAGAAGAGGAGGTGGGCATGGTACTACGGTAGCACGATTGAGGTCGAGCCCATGTACATCTATGATCTATGTAAAGAAAGAGAGAGAGAGGATTGGAGGATTGGAGAGCTGGAGAGAGCGGACTCCTTGTGTTGAGAAATCTGCGGGGTTTGTTATTTCTTTGATAAATGGAGCACGACGAAAAAGGGGTCACGCTTTTATGGACCTCTCGGTTTTTTAGGGGAAATATCCAGTGCAATTTTTAATATTTATAAATATTAAAAATTCATTTTTAAAATATAATCTATGCATTATGTAGTGCCGAACATTCAGGTGGCATACTGGCAAGGCAATGTAGCAGAAAAATTAAATATCAAAATAATATATATTTTTTAATTAGAGGGAGGTTATAGTACTATACATTAGATTTTTTTAAATATAATTCATTTTAAAAAAAAATTAACCAAAGCAGCAATATACTCTGGAAAGCTATAAAAATAGCCTCCACCGGTTCCCAAACCGGTGTAGCTTAAAAAATTCGGATTTTTACCTTGTTAAAATCGTAGATCTGAAGAATTTCCAAGCTACACCGGTTTTGGAGACCGATGGAGGCTATTTTTATAGCTTCAATGGGTACAAGTCTGTTTTGGTTAATTTTTTTTGTATGAGTTTTATTTTTAAAAAATCTACATTATGCATATCGATCTTTGCTATAAATTTATATTTTAAGTTTTAAAATCTAAATTATCAATATGAACTATTCAATATAATTTTCATATGAATTTGTACTTACTGAATTTTACATCTTTAGAATTATTTTACTATTATTTAGATAGGTAGATAATCACTTGATCTAATGATTCTAGATCATTCAAAAGTAATGATTGTGATTTTTCATTAAAACATTTAATAAAATAAAAAATTTGATCAAAGTACATTTTTATATTGAGATTGTATTAACAACCGAATTACAGCTGAGAGAAAGGATCTTTTGCTCTTGGGCTGAGCCCCACCGGAATTTCAAGAAGTCATCTTTCTTGGCCCATCTTTCACAATGATTGAATCGCAAACGACAATCACGGATATCCTGAGGGATTTGCATCGATCTTTAGAGCTTTTATTGGCCTCTATCACAAAATCGAACGGTGCACATCCACCTCCTTTCTCTCCTTTACCCATCCCATCAGTTTCTCTTCCCCAGAAAGCGCAGGCACTTTCTTCATTACACTCCAGTATTCCACCGCTCAATCCAATTCCCATTAGACCAAGCCAGCATCCTTCTACGGGTTTTTCTGTGACTCCAATCCGACCATCCTTCACCGATGTCATCCGTGCTAACTTACTTTCTCAACCCGCTGTACGGCCTCCACGACCCGCTACACGTCCCCCACCATTATCATCCACCAAGGCTTTCCAGAAACCTCCTCGTCTCCCTCCTGAAAATCCAAGACCTCTCAAGAATTAGGTCACACCCACTCTGGCGCGATTACGCTCCCGAATCGAGAAAGGACTCCTTGCGTGCTTCAAATGTGGGGAAACTGATCACTCTACCAAAGATTGCCGGAATCCTTTGATCTATTTCAAATGCAAGAAATCAGGTCATCGTGCCTTGAGCTGTTCATCTTCTCCTCTCCTTAAGTCTAACCACACAACAGCATCCAATCCTTCTTTTCCCTCATTTCCGATCTCTCCCCAACCGTCTACAACTCTCAAACCTCCACCCTTTAACCCAGACAAACTTCCCTGCATTACCATGTTCCCTCGTCCGCTACCCACCTCCGATCGCCTCCAGGAAGCCAACATCCTCCCACCCATGCGCTTTTACGCTACTCCGGCTACTTCCAATTTTCGCACCTCACTCTTCCAGGGGGTGGTATTGACAGACAACCGCCGTTTGGGTGCTCAGTACATTCAAGCTCACCTCAATCGCCTTTTTCCCATTCCTAAGTGGACTTGGATTGCGCGTGAGCTGCCATCCAACCAATACCTCATTGCATCGCCGGATCCGAACTGGCGCAATGCGATCCTGCGAGAACAGAAAGTGATTCTAGGTGATATCTCTTTTCCGGCACAGCCTTACGATTTTGCTAAATTCAACAATGGTCGCCGTCTTCAACACTTCTGGGTCCAGGTCTTTGACTTTCCTCATGACTTATGGAGGGAACCTGAGCTGTCTCAGCTGGCCAGAGAGCTCGGGGGAACCCTTGTAGACACGGATCCGCGCTCTGCTGAACACACTACCCTCTCTCTTACCAGAATCAAGATAGCTGTTCCAGATAAGGAAGTGATCCCGGCTTGCCGCAACCTTATCTTTGCTGACATGAATGGAGAGCTCTCTACCTACCTTATCCAGACAGTAGTTGAAGATGAGGATGTCCTTCAGCCTTGGGGTCATCTTCGTAGTCACTTGTTCTCTTCCTCCAGGAAGAGAGCCAAGTCCCCTCCGCTTATCCCTCGATCTTTCACTCAACATACAACCCTCCAGATCAACGACGGTCCAAGCTCCTCCCTGCCTCCTCTAGCCCCTCCAAGTGTTCAACCAGCTGTGCAGCCACCGCCATCTGCCGTTATCATCCCCCAACCTGAACCCCTTAATACATTACCTCCTGCCTCTTTACCTGACCTAGCAAATTTACCCACCATAACCTTACCTCCACGGCATCCCACACCTACTCCAAACCCTGATGAGAATTCCATTAAAGACCCGCTGTCATCTGCCCCAGTCCAAGACCAAACCTCTGACACTCCAGCTGTCTTACCAAGCAATGTCATCTCAGCACCTCCGGCTGATCAAGCAAAGGGTGTTACGGCTCCAGCCACTTTAGAGGTGACCAGGACTATCTCCAACAAGCAAGGGGCTGGCAAAAAGGGAGAAGGCACCTCAGGGCCAAGTACAGGTGCAATTGTATCTTCCTTCCCCTATTTACACTTATCTGATTCTGAATTAATTCAATTATTCGATTTTAGTGGCTTTTCTTTAGGTTCCTCGGATGAGGAAAAGATAGATGCGGTTCATAAATTAAGGACTTTATCTTATTCTCGTTTCCATTCCTCCCTCTCTGATATCCTTTCTATTAATCCCTCTGTTTTAGCAACTACCCCTGTTGACCTACGTCCTTATCTAGTAGATGATTCCTCAGATGATCAATTAGATTTTAATGATTAATGTTCTAAGTTGGAATGCCCGAGGATTAGGTTCCTCAACCAAGCGTAGAGCTCTGAGAGACTATTTAACTCATCAACATATAGATTTAGTAGGTATACAGGAGACAAAGAAAGATAATTTTAAGACAAGAACCCTAAATGCCTTAAGTTATCATATCACTCATTAGATTACTAAAAGTTCCCAAGGTGCTTCAGGGGGAATCTTACTTGGCATTAATGACACCAAATTTGCAATAATCAATTCTTGGATTAGAGAGTTTTCCATTACTGTCCATCTTCGAAGTAAAATTGATAATTTTGAATGGCTTGTCACCACAGTGTATGGTCCTGTTTTAGCTAATTTACGTAGTGCTTTCTTAGATGAACTTAGAAGTACCCCCTCCCTTGGTCCACCTGCTTGGCTTGTTTTTGGAGATTTTAACCTAATTAGAAACAGAACTGAAAAACAAGGACCCTCTTTTAATTATACTCTTAGCAATAGATTTAATGAATTGATAGCTGATCTTAACTTGCTAGAGTCTCATATCACTGATAGAAAATTTACTTGGGCTAGGTCTATCTCATCTCCATCAAAAGCCCTTCTAGATAGATTCTTATGTACCACTGATTGGTTCTTACACTATTCTAATTCCATTGTTACATCATTGCCAAGAGTGTATTCTGACCATAATCCTATCATTCTACATACTGAGTCCATATCTATTACCCCTAATAAATCTCTTAGATTTGAAAAAACATGGATTTCCCAAGAAGGTTTCAATGACTTAATCAACTCCTGGTGGACATCTTTTCCTTTAGATTCAGATTTGGGAAATTCATGGAAATTCAAACTCCAGTGTCTTAGGCAAAAATTAAGAGGGTGGAATGCAAATTTCCAGGGAGAATCTAGAAGAAGGAAATCTTTTCTATTACAGCAAATAACTCATTTTGAATTCCTCCAGGAAACCAACTCTCTCACAAAATCTGACCTTGACTCCTAGAGAGATTGTCAAATGGCTCTTTACAAATTATATCACGATGAAGAATTGTATTGGCAACAAAGGGCTAGGTTAAAATGGTTTTTAGAAGGGGACAGTAATACCAAATTCTTCCATTTAACAGCATCCATTAGGAAAAAGCGAAATATCATTCTCTCTTTGAATATAGATGGTACCATGGAAAATGATCCTGTTGTTCTGAAATCTTATATTACTGACCACTTTCGTAACCTGTTAGGTACCACAACCAACAGACTCTTGTCTTTGCAACAGGATCTTTGGTCTGATAATGAAAAACTGACTGCACTCCAACAAGCCACTCTTGAACAACCTAGTACTTTAGAAGAAATTAAAACTACTATATTCTCTTGTAACCCTTCCAAGGCTCCAGGGCCTGATGGTATCCCTTTTTTGTTTTATCAAACATATTGGGAACTTATCCAACATGACATTTTTCATTTAGTCCAGGCTTTCTATAATAGGCAATTAGACTTGTTTAAACTTAACTTAGCTTCTATAGTGTTAATTCCTAAAATTACTGATGCAGTCTCTATTACCAACTATAGACCAATTAGTCTCATTAATTGCAGTTTTAAGATTATCACAAAACTACTAACTAACAGATTAGCTCAAGTTATGGATCCTTTAATAGATGATTCCCAATCAGCCTTTATTAAAGGCAGATTAATAGGTGATAATATCATTTGTGCACATGAAATTCTCCACCAGATCAGAATCAGTAAACAACCAGGAATTCTTCTCAAACTTGATTTTGAGAAGGCCTTTGATAAAGTTAATTGGGAATTTCTATTGGAAGTCCTTAAAGCAAGAGGTTTTAGTTCTTTATTTATTAATTGGATTCATGATATTTTAGTTAGTGGTAGAACTTCTATATCCTTCAATGGTTCTCAGGGAACCTACTTCCCTTGTAAACAGGGGTTGAGACAGGGTGATCCCTTGTCACCACTTCTTTTTGATTTAGTAGCTGATGCCTTAAACAAGATCCTCTCTAAAGCACAAATGGCAGGTTTTATCTCAGGTTTAGGACATACCACCAACTCAGGGAATGTTCTAAATCTCCACTTTGCTGATGATACATTACTCTTCTTAGAAGCTAAACCCTTAATGATAGAACATCTCAAATTTCTCCTCTTAGGTTTTGAATCCTTGTCTGGCCTGAAAATAAATTTTAACAAAAGTGCTTTGGTACCCTTAAACATTTCAGCCACACTAGCTTCTAATTTGGCTTACCAATTAAGCTGTAAGATTTCTTCTTTACCAATCACATATCTAGGTGTCCCCCTCAATTGGAAAAAACTGAATCAATCTGACTGGCAACCTCTTATCTCCAAAATTGAAAATAGACTTCAAACATGGAAATGATCTTTATTATCATTAAGTGATATGGTAACTCTACTTAATTCTGTATTATCTTCTATACCCTTATATTGGCTGTCCATTTACAAACTCCCTGTTAATATTAGAAAGAAAATTGATAAGATTAGGAAAAAATTCTTATGGGCAGGTTCAGATTCAAGGAAGAAAAAATACCATTTAATTTCTTGGGATCAAGTTTGCTTAAGTAAAGGGCAGGGAGGTTTAGGTATTTTACACTTAGAACGAATGAACATTTCTTTATTAGCCAAATGGTGGTTTCGGTTCAAGGATCCCACATCTACTGGTAAATGGAAGGATATTCTAATAGCCAAGTATAGCTCCTCAGGATTGCATATTCCCAAACTATCACATTTCTAGGCTGGTATATTATCAATTAGAAATATAGTTGAACTAGGTATTAATAGAAATATAGGTAATGGGACTGATACTCTTTTCTGGCTTGACAGATGGTTACGGGACTGTGCTTTGTATTGTAAATTTCCAAATCTCTTCACTATTTTAGCAGACCCACATATTACTGTTTCAAATGCTTTCATTCATACCAATCTCTCATTTCAGACCATTGTTCAACCTACTGGTATATCCCTCACAGAATGGCACCAATTACATGCTCTTTTAAATCCTTCTACTATTTTTCTTGATTGTACTAAACCTGATACTATCATTTGGAGATGGACCACCACTGGTTTGTTTACAGTAAACTCTTTGTATAAATGGTTAGACTTTGGAGGAATTAAGGACCAACAATACTCAACACTTTGGAAGACAAAAATACCCCTCAAAATAAAAATATTTATGTGGTTAGTTAAGGAAGGTAAGATCCTGACCAAAGATAACCTAGTTAAAAGATGTTGGACTGGTGACTAAAAATATCTTTTTTGTGATTCTTTCGAAACTATAGACCATCTATTTGTTACATGTCCTTTCATTGCAACCATATGGTCTTGGATAGCATCACATAATAATTTTGTATTTAATTGTACCAGTATTTCTGATCTCTGGATCCTTGATGCACAAATATCTCTCAAGGATACTCTACTGATAGAATTGATTAGGGCAGCAACAATTTGGGTAATTTGGTTAACCAGAAACAAGGTTTGTTTTAATAATACTACTGTCCCTCCACTGACTACTATAGGATCTAGGATTATCTCACTTACCTCATACTGGTGCCAATCAAATTCTGATGATTCCTATTTTAAACTAAGCATGATACTATCTATGGATGTAACTGGTTTGCCTGATTTGCCTCAGGCAGGTCCTCTTATAATCCTCTCGGAGACCGATACATTACTGGAGGCAGGCAGTACCTGGGATTCCGAGGAAGATCCCTTTCTTGAGTTAGAGGGTTCAGACCTGGCTGATTACTTACGAGACAAAGCAGAGTATGATGCTGCGGATGCTGCTTATTTTGCTGCCCATAACCCTACTACAACCAGCTCATCCACTGTTTCTCCATCTACCTAGCTAATTGGATATTAGTGTTTTGTGCTTTCCAGTATATGGCTTTTGTTAACAGTGCCATTATTAGTACCTGCCTTAGAATTGCATTTTGTACCTTGTTTTGTGCTTTAGGTGTACTGCTGGTAGTTAGTAAAACTAATTAGGATTTATTTCCTACTACTGCATGAACTCTATTTGTTTCTAATGGAAACAGGTGGTACATCCACTTTCTTCAAAAAAAAAATATTGAGATTGTATTAAATGGTTCGGATCAAACATTTAGTATTTAAAAATAAATATATAAATTCATAGTACGGGATCAATGTGTGCTATGATGTCTCCTTATTTTGCCTAGTTTGCGACCAAATTTACACCAGAACTTGTGCCTTAAAGCCTACAAATATGAACCTTTTTACTTAATTATTACTAGAATGTGGTACTGCTATTCTTTGTTTGCTGTTTTGCAGGCAATGGGCGAATTTCCTCTCCATACGGTCCGTATAGGTCTCCATACGGTCCGTACATGATCAGCCCAACCACGCAGAAGGTTCCATATCAGAGGCAACAATTCTCCAAGACAAGGCACGGGTATACGGTCCGTATAGGATCCTATACGGACCGTACAAGCTATTTCGGAAACCCAGGCTGGAATTGGAAACAGAGACAGCTGGGGGGACTGAAAAGGAAGGCTTTGAATACGCGATTTCGGGCATTAAGGAGCATCATTCCAGATCTGAGAGGGCATCCATTCTCATTCTAACTCATTCTTGGTGCTTGGGAGACAAGGAGAACTTGGAGAAGAAGAAGACGAGTTCTACAACGGATTCTTCGGATTTCTTCTATAGTTTTGCCATGAACTCTTTTATTATTCTTGATTTGTGTTATTTTGAGAACATGAGTAGCTAAATTTACTGTTTCTAGGGTTAAGATGTAGTTGACGTTTGGTTTTACTTGTATGCTACTTGAATTTGTGTTGAATGCTTAGTTTTTATCTTGTTGTGTAGTATTTTAATTGCTTGGTTTTTGCTTGCTTGAGTTTGATTAGTCATCCCGTTAGATGAATGCGCACGTCTAATTGTTAGGAGCCAAGTCTATGATACTCAATCCAACTAGACCAAGTATATGAGGTAGGTTTTCGGGCCAAGGAGTACTGAAAGGGAAACTTTCCTCGAGGCGAAAGTCCTTGGATACCTTTAGTAAACCAACAAGTGACTTAGATAACTTAGTCCAAAATTACGAAAGTTGAGGGTTAACGAATCTAAGAGGGGAGTAGTTGAGTCCGGTAAATCGGGTTTTAAGCCAAAATTGCGACAGCTGAGGTGAGGAACTTAGATCTGGTCGATGGAAACCCTAGACAAAAGCACCAACACAGAAACAGTAGCTGCAGTATTCACTCAGGGGCCTATACGGACCGTATAGTGTTCTATACGGGCCGTATACCCTGGGGCCAGACAGATACGAAGTCTGAAACCCTGGAAACCCTTTTTATAATCTGAGAAACAACTTTTAATCTTGTTTTAATTGTTTTAATATTGTTATTGATCAGTAGTTTAATATAAACAACCACCAATTCAACCTTTCTTCACTTCTAGAATTTCAGTAGATTTAAGTAGAGTCCGGTCGTTTTATTCCGTCCCTGTGGATACGATACCCGACTATACCAACGGTAGGGCTGTGCACTTGCAGTCTTAACCAGAGGTAGACATCGAGTTTAAAAGGTACAGCTTGCTGTACTGAAACTTGGTAGTGCATTTCTGGTGCGAACATGCTATTCACAGTACTATAATTTCACTCTTTAATAATTATATTGTATATGTTATAAAAATGAATTACTATATGCACAACAAATTGTAATTTTATTTTCGTTTCAACGAGTATCAAGAGCCACTTTCCTCTATTATATTATTCATCTTCCGAAAACATATGAGAAATATTTTCTAGAATTATGTTTATGGCAACTTCCAACAAAAAATTGAAAGATACCAATAAGAAGAAGAGTAAAGATTTTGTCTCCCACTATTTGGTCCCCTAAATGTCCCCCTAACTAACTTATCCATAAAGTACAATGGGGACCACTAACTAATTTGAGGAACACAATAATTACAACTGGTGCGCACATGTATGAATGCTTATGCGCACAGGTATTCATATATAATATATAAAGTATTCATACCTAAGATATTAAGTATTTAAACAAAAAAAACTAGACATCAACTTTCTTTTCTCTATAGTCACACATCCATCTTTTACATGTTTTTAGAAGTGGGTTTTTTTTTCTCCGTTTAATCTAATCAATATTTCTAACGATCCGCGATGAATTTTGTAAATCTAAAATCACGAATGTTTTCTACGTAATTTTCTCTTTCAAATGAGATCCGTGATGAAGTACTTTCGGGTTCTTCGTCTTTCAAGTACTCATACCTCGGTATGCAAGTATTCATACCTCGTCGAGCAAGTATTCATACCTTGTAGTGTGAATACTTTCAATCTTATAGTGTGAATACTTACATTATTTTAGTAAAATTAATTTTATTGATTTTGTTATGTATACTTCCAATGTTCTAGTATGAATATTTTATATATGAATACTTTGCAATATGAATATTTTATAGTAATGATACTTTGAAAGTTATATTATGAATACTTTATATGTTTTAGTATGAATACTTTTTAAAGTTTATTCATTTGTGTATTATTTTGTAGGACATTAGACCTACTCTTTTATGAAATTATTTCCTGCACAGGCAAGTTTGTTCTTTAAACAATTTGAAATAGCAAAATGACTCTTTATTGAATAAGTATTAATACTTGACAATGTATGAATACTTGCTCGTTGAGGTATGAATACTTACATGCCAAGATATGAGTACTTGAACGACGAAGAACCCAAAAGTACTTCATCATGGATTTCATTTGAAAGAGAAAATTACATAAAAAACATTCGTGGTTTTAGATTTGAAAAATTCATCGCGGATCGTTAGAAATATTGATTAGATTTAACGGAGACAAAAAAAATCCACTTCTAAAATCATATAAAAGGTGTGTGACTAGAGAGAAGAAAGTTGATTTCCAGTTTTTTGTTTAAATACTTAATATCTTAGGTATGAATACTTGATATATTATATATGAATATTTGCGCGCATAAGTGTTCATACATGTGCCCGTCAGTTGTAATTTTTTTTTTCAAATTTAAGTGGTTCCCCAAGTAATTAATTTATCTCCCAGTTAGTTAGTGGTCCCCATTGTACTTTTTTATGGATAAGTTAGTTAGGGGGACATTTCGGGGATAGAATAGAGGGGACTATTAGTCGCTCCCTAAAATAAAATATTCATATTGCAAAGTATTCATATATAAAATATTCATACTAGAACATTGGAAGTATACATAACAAAATCAATAAAATTAATTTTACTAAAATAATGTAAGTATTCACACTATAAGATTGAAAGCACACTACAAGGTATGAATACTTGCTCGATGAGGTATGAATACTTGCATGCCGAGGTATGAGTACTTGAACGACGAAGAACCCGAAAGTACTTCATCACAGATCTCATTTGAAAGAGAAAATTACGTAGAAAATATTCGTGATTTTAGATTTGCAAAATTCATCGCGGATCGTTAGAAATATTGATTAGATTAAACGAAGAAAAAAAAAACCCACTTCTAAAAACATGTAAAAGATGGATGTGTGACTATGGAGAAAAGAAAGTTGATGTCTAGTTTTTTTTTTTTAAATACTTAATATCTTAGGTATGAATACTTTATATATTATATATAGGAATACCTGTGTGCATAAGCATTCATACATGTCCGCACCAGTTGTAATTATTGTGTTCCTCCAATTAGTTAGTGGTCCCCATTGTACTTTATGGATAAGTTAGTTAGGGGGACATTTAGAGGACCAAATGGTGGGGGACAAAATCTTTACTTAATATTTTATAGTAATGATACTTTGAAAGTTATATTATGAATACTTTATATGTTTTAGTATGAATACTTTTTAAAGTTTATTCATTTGTGTATTATTTTGTAGGACATTAGACCTACTCTTTTATGAAACTATTTCCTGCACAGGCAAGTTTGTTCTTTAAACAATTTGAAATAGCAAAATGACTCTTTATTGAATAAGTATTAATACTTGACAATGTATGAATACTTGCTCGTTGAGGTATGAATACTTACATGCCGAGATATGAGTACTTGAACGACGAAGAACCCAAAAGTACTTCATCATGGATCTCATTTGAAAGAGAAAATTACATAAAAAACATTCGTGGTTTTAGATTTGAAAAATTCCTCGCGGATTGTTAGAAATATTGATTAGATTTAACGGAGACAAAAAAACCCACTTCTAAAAACATATAAAAGGTGTGTGACTAGAGAGAAGAAAGTTGATTTCCAATTTTTTATTTAAATACTTAATATCTTAGGTATGAATACTTGATATATTATATATGAATATTTGTGCGCATAAGTGTTCATACATGTGCCCGTCAGTTGTAATTTTTTTTCAAATTTAAGTGGTTCCCCAAGTAATTAATTTATCTCCCAGTTAGTTAGTGGTCCCCATTATACTTTTTTATGGATAAGTTAGTTAGGGGGACATTTAGGGGATAGAATGGAGGGGGCTATTAGTCGCTCCCTAAGAAGAAATATTGCACCACTTGCCTCTATTTTCCATCTTTTGGCAAATCAAACAATACTGATTCAGAAAAAAATTCCTAGTTTCTTCCAAATTTTTTTCCCCATTTGCTAGTTATCAAATCAAACGGACCCAAAAGAGGACAATTCCAAGATTTAATAGATATCTAAAAAATATCTCACAAGATATAGGCGTCAATTTGTGAGATTTAGATTCGTTGTGGCTAGATTATCAGACTTTTTCCAAATCCTGCCTAAATTTATTTAAATGTGCTCCGCTCGTGCATTTTATTTCTAACAAACATCTTTATTAGTCTTTTGGTGCTATTCCATTTGCAAATAGTTGTCCCCGTCCTTCTTTTGGGATATATATCATTGAAGATCTGTTAATTAATGTTCAAGATTCAGTCACTATATAAATTTCAATAGGAACATGTTTATGATTTAATATTGCTGGAGCAAAAAGATATAATTTTGCCGGAGCACTTTAGATCAGATCCAAATAGTTTATTCTATGTTGGGTATGTGTTGGTGTCTAAGTTATTGTGCACTATAATATATATAAAAGTGATGCTAGCACGTACTTAAATTTATTAAGACAGTTGGTGAGTTTAATTTCAAAATTTGTTACATCGATATAATTTATGAGTGAGACATTTATATTTAAAAAAAACAAAATTATTAGTACAAAATTAAGCAGTCAAAAACTAAAAGCTTATATTAGTGCGTCATTTTTTTTATCATATTTTTACCGTTTGAATTTACACTAAATAAAATTTACAATTTAAAATATAAACATATCACTCGATGAGTAAATCAATTTTAACATTTTTAATACATTATTTGAAATCGATTTAATAAAGAGCATGTTAAAATGAACCATTAGTTTTGTGCTCCAATAATGCTCCACATTATTTTTTCTGTTTTCAAAGTTCGAACAGTCAATCTAAACCGTTCAAAATGATCTTTATACTAAAATATACTTGGAGATTAAATTTTATATTTTTTGGAATTTTTTTACTATTTTTTAAATAGGTACAAAAGTATTGTTTTCAGAAAATTCTGGATCATCTAAAACAGTGATTTTGTACTTATCTAAAAAATAGTAAAAATATTTCAAAAAAAATAAAATTTGGTCTTCAAGCATACATTAATATGAAAATCATATTGAGTGGTTCGGATCGACTGTTCAAACTTAAAAAAAAATAACATAGAACATGATTGAAGCATAAAACTAATAGCACATTTTAACCTACCCTTTAATAAATTCTGAAATTAAGCTCGTCTACTATCTAGGTAAACTTAAGTACACATGGACCTAACATGAGACTTGAGTGTTGCCATTTTTTTAATTTTTCTAATGTAAAAAAAACTATTATTTATAATAATTAAAGGAACGGATCTGAAAAACTAGAATTGGAGGAACGGATCTGAAAAGTTGGAGCTGAAAAATTAGTAGATGCATTTTTTTTTTATTGACAAGTGTCAAGAGGGGGACACACAGCATCCCTCTTGGACTTCAATTTAAATTATTGACTGCTTGGCATCCTTAGCTCATTTTTTTATTGGATGAGCTGTCAATGCCTATCTTAGTTATTACTTTACTTAATACTATTAAAATTTTGATTCAATAGAGACGCAACTAGTTGAGATTTGCTAGTCTATTGATGGTATATAACGTTTCATGTTATTATTTAGAAAATCTATCGAATAGAATTTAAATGATGAATTTAAATTGTTAAAACTGATCTACTTTACAAGTACTATACTAAATAAACTAAAAACATCATAATTTTATATATGTAAAGTACTATACTAAATAAACTAAAAACATCATAATTTTATATATAAACGCATTAAAAGAGTAAATCAATTTGAATAATTTGAATTTGTCATTTTAAATCCTATATAATAAATTTTCAAAACATAGCATAACTAGAGGTGCTACTTTTATTTGATTATCTGAATCCGATCCGGAACCTAACCAGATCCGATTCGGAACCAACCTGAATCCGATTAATTTAGATAGGATATGATTTAAAAAAAAATATAACTGCTTAAATTATGAGTATAGTTACAAAATTAATACTTTAATTATCCGATTTATAACTGAACCTGGCCCAATACCCGTATAAATACCCAATACAATGCTAATACAATTTTTAAATAATATAAAAACATAGATTAATAACTATATAAAAACGACAACAATCAACATCATTTATTAAGAAACAAATCATAATATCATATCATACATTAATAATTAATTCTTTCATTGGTTGTGAGGTGTTTAAGAAATTATAATTATATTGAAGAGTAAAGGATTTTTCGAATACTTGTGAGTGGTAATATTTATTTGCTCCGGATTCGAACTGGACCTGATAATTTACAAACAAGTTGTCCATCTACTTGAAACCGAAATATCTACTAGTAGGTGCAGTATCCTAATCCGGACCCAATCCGATTTAAAACTAATAAATATATAGATTGAAATTCGAATCCAGACATTTTTAAAATACGGATCCAAATATAATACTATATGGATCCTACCCGATCCGATGGCACCTCTAACTCTAAGCATAACATGTCTACGCTGCTAGCTAAATTCCAATTAGTTTTCACTTTTCACACACACAAACACACACAAAAAAAAAAAAAGAGTTCCTTTAAGGGCTGGTTATCTCTTTGGTTAATTTTCGGCGCCGCTTTCCATTCATGGCAACTAGAAGTTCTGGATCGTTTGATTTTGAACCCACGGTTTGATTATAATTCTTGTGAAATTTCTCTACAAGATATAAACAGTGTGAATTCGATCGGATGGACAAAATTGAATGACAGTTCCTTTTGAAAACTTGATAAAATTTTGTCAGATATATTTATATAGGAGGATCACTTGAAAATTCTTCATTTTACCATTTTTAAAAAATAAAATTTAAATTTAAATCCCAGTGTTATAAACATAATTTATATTTCACATGTAATGCCTATAAAAATGATGAGATTGAAGTAGGTTTTACTGTACATCAAGTGATTTAGAATTCAAAGGTCCAAAATTACCAATAGTTACATACTTACATCATCAAACAATATTAAAAAAATATATGGAATTTGATTATTATACTATCTATATATCCAATAGCACATCTATATATAAATTTACTTTTTTACCTTTTAATTTTATTTGTTTTATTTTTCCAAAAAAAAAAATCACTGTCAAGTTTGTTAAAATAATGATTATTAAGTGATCTCCCTCTTTTATGAAATGGAAAAAAAAGAATCATGTTAAAAATATGGAAATAAATCTGCTGCCATTCATTTGTTTTGAGATTCGTACATAAAAATCAACTGCTTTGAGATTCGTGCATTTCAAAAAATGAATGGTTTGATCTGGAAAAGCAGGGACCCTGCAATTCCAAAGAATCGTAGCAGTTTTATTTCCTAAAAATGCATTTGTTTAAAAGTAAGATCATACCTTTAGCTATAGCAAAACTAAGCGGACGAAGTGAGATAAAAAAAAATATGACAAAAACAAATAATAATCGTATGATGATCTGTATTGGATGATATTATTCATTAGAACATGCAAATAACTATGAGTAACTAGCAGTAAAGTTAAAAAAAAATTAGGAAAATAAATAATTATTGCATTCGTGTGATCTCTATTGGATGCAAATCTTTTTGGTCAGAATAAATTTCATTTGAACTGATGAAATCTGGGGGCATGACTTCCAAGTCTTTCTCTCTTTTTTAAAAAAAAAAAAATCATTTGAACCGGTCAAACATACCATTAATCGGCAGCAACTACAAATAGTATTAATAGCAAAGTTTTAAAAACTATTAGTTTATTAAATAAACAAGTATCTTATTCGGATGATGTCTATTGTATACAAAGTCCTCTAATCATAATAAATGATCAAACGTGCCATTAATTGGCAGTAGCTGTTGGTGCATGGACTAGACATTTATTCATGTTGTTTTCATATGAATAATCTACACTCGTAGAGAGTTGAGTTTTCAGATATTTTTATCTGTGTCACATCATCAATGTATTCATCCATTCAATTTTATGATCAAATTTCATATTTTCTTATGGTCTTTCTTTTCATCTAATTAGAGAGTTTGTATTTTTTATAAAGAAATTTATACGTGGTTAATTGTGTTTTATTTTATTTTATATATTTTTAGAATTTTACAAATCACTTTATTAGTTTTTTGAAAGAATCTCATAAAAATATTCTGCAAAAAAAAAAAAAAAAAAAAAAAAAAAAAAAAAAAAAAAAAAAACAGAAAATCAAAGAAAAAAATGAGAGAAGAGATGGTATAGCGGGCACTGACGCATGACGGGGGTAATTCTCTTGTGCGGTGGCCGGAAGGAGGCACTGGTTGGTCCGGCATCTCTATTCCCGCACACACAGATGCATGCTGAAACAAAATAGGGGGGGAGATTATCATTTCTTGAGTAGCTAAACATATTTGGATTGACATCAATCAATCCTTGACCAGGATGAAAGTTTTACCAAATTGGATTGATTTTGATTTCAAGTTTTCAACATTGTCTACCACGGAAGCGGAATTGGCACCGTGTGGAGTGGCGAAATGCTAGATTGGCACTTCAACCCAACCAGTGACATGCATGCATGACAACATTATAATCATGTAATCATGAGATTTTAAATGGTAGGGATGTTTCATGTTGGTACTCCGATACAATAAAAAAGAAAGGAGAGCTGTGCCTGTCAATCAAATAAGCGAGGACAAATTGGAGATGCGGGGTATCGAACCCCGTACCTCTCGCATGCAAAGCGAGCGCTCTACCGTTTGAGCTACATCCCCTATGTCTCATACAAAAATGAATTTAATAAAAATAATTATTACTATTATGCTCACCCAGCTAGGCGGCATCCTGCTTGTCAAGTGCATATTATAAAGGCTAAAATCTATTCGTGTTCGATGACTTCGATCGAACATTGAAGGTACTATAAAATTTATGTTACTATTATCCGTGTAATTAAAATTACAAATTACAATGTAACTAGTCACGACTCACGACACGACAAAGATCTCTCTATCCCCGACATTACAAGCACGGACTTAAAGCAAAGATAAAAAGGAAATTTTGTTTAACAACGGACAAGCAGGTATGAGGTATCCCAATTCCCAAGTCTATGAAATGAACCTATGGTTGCTGTTTGCCAGGTATGGGCCCAGAAAAATTGACAGGTATAATTTCAGGAATTCGTATCCGAGGTTTCTCGAATTTTGAGTTGATCTGTAAATCTGGTCCGTTAAATTCTTAGGCACAACAACAACAACAAAAATTAACCCGATTTTTAATAAATTGTGTTATGAAATAATAAATATAGACATTTCACCTTCTCCACCTCATCCACTTTCTATTATATTTAATTATGTATTAACTCTCTTGTAATTGTATAGCTTTTTATTTTCTTTCTTTAGCCTATAAATAGAGGTTTGTAAGAGATTGAGGAGGACACTAATGTTGTGATATAATAGAGAAATAAGATTTAGCATCTCCCCAATTTTGTTTTTGTCTTGTTTTATAACACGTTATCAGCACGAGTTTGCTCTAGTCAAGTTGCGGCAAGATTTCGTTTTTAGTAGAAGCACGAGTTCGCTATAGTCAAATTGCAACACGATTTTATCTAGAAGAAGGTACTCTTTAGATTATATTTCATTAACCTTGTTGTTAGTAATAATTTTTATTTATTGGATGAAATTTTATTATTTTATATTGAATGAGAGTAATATTTTTATTCCCTGAAGAGAATGATAAAACAAGTACATGATAATTACTAGAAGCTTTTGTACATACTATAGCTATAAGCTTTTTCTAAGAGAACCTGAAGTTCTTAATCATAATATTTTATACAAGAGAACCTAAAGTTCTTAGCCAAAACCTGAAGTTGCACGAATTACTCAAAAAAAAAAAAAAAAAAAGTTGCAAAGTTATTATGTAAGTAATTTAGTTGATTGATTGTTATATCTTTCATTAATTTAAATTTCATTTAAATTTTTTATTATATTTGTTTTAGTTTATAAGAATCATTCCTTGAAGTGAATGATAGAATGTTAACCTGAAGTTATTATTGAAATTAAGAGTTTATCAAGAACCAGAAGTTCGTATTATTTGAATAAAACAATAACCAGAAGTTATTATAATTATTTAGAATCTGAAGTTCTATTCGAAATTTTAGTATAAAATTAATATAATAACCAGCAGTTATTATAGGTCACTGGATGAATAATAACCTGAAGTTATTTATAATTAAAAACCTGAAGTTTTATTAGAATTTTTCATATAAGATTAATATAATTACCAGAAGTTTTTATAGGTAACTGGATCAAAATATAACCAGAAGTTATATCAAACTAAATTTTATAATTGCGCAGTCAAGCAATTTAATAACCAGAAGTTATTAAATAAGTATTTTATTATAACCTGAAGTTATATAAAAATTAATCCGAAATTATTGATACATTTAAATTTATTTATTTAATTTATATATTCTTTTATTTATATTTATGTCTCATTTTATTTATAATAACCTGAAGTTATGGCATTAATATAACCTGAAGTTATGGCATTTATAACCCGAAGTTATGGCATTTATAATCTGAAGTTATGACTTTAATAACCTGAAGTTATGGTATTAATAATCTGAAATTATTAATACGTATATATTTTGTAATATACATGACAAATCCCACAAAGTTTGGATTTATCTTCCTTCTCATTTATCATAACTCGAAGTTATGGCATTAATAACCTGAAGTTGTATTATGTTATAAATATGTATTAATAGAAATAAGAAGGAAATCATTCAAAAGATATTTGTTACACATGTGGGATGATAAATTATTGTTCGTGTACTTGTCGTACGCCATTAAAGAAAAAGAGGAAAAGTATAGAAATGAACTTTACTGAAAATGATCCCAAAATGAATGCCATATGGATAGACATCTTGATATATCAGTTTTTTTTTTATAATATGGATGAAGAAATGGAAATTTTTACTAAGAGAGAAAATAAAATGTAGAAATTTATGTTTAATAAAAGTTTAATTTACATTTCAATTTTTATATTGTATGCAAATAAAATTAATGAATAAAGATATTTTATTTTATTCTTGATTTTTTTTTATGTTAAAGGAAAATGACTGATGCAGTGGTAAGTAAAGAAGATCCATGTCTAGTAGACAGCGGGACCACAAATACCATATTGAAAAGTAAGAAATATTTTTCACAATTGCATCTTGGTGAGATTAATATTCACACTATATCTGGCGCAAGTAATTTAATTAAAGGCTCCGGAAGAGCTTGTATTTTGTTACCTAAAGGAACAAAATTAATAATAAATGATGCATTATATTCGAGTAGATCCAGAAGAAATCTACTAAGTTTTAAAGACATTCGAAAGAATGGTTATCACATTGAAACTATGAATAAGAGAAATTATGAATATCTTCATATCACATCTATTAAAAATGACCAGAAAATTATAATGGAAAAGATGCAAGGATTGTCTTCTGGATTATATGGTACTTATATAAGTACAATAGAATCGAATATGGTAACTAACCAGAAGTTAGTTGATCCAAAATTATTTACATTGTGGCATGAAAGATTGGGTCATCCAGGAAGTATAATGATGAGGAGAATAATTGAAAGTGCAAATGGGCATCCCCTAAAGGACCTGAAGATCCTATTATCAAAAGAATTGACATGCGAAGCATGCTCTCTTAGAAAACTAATTATTAGGCCATCTCCAAATAAAGTTGGACCTGAAGCTCCTTCATTTTTAGAAAGAATTCAGGGAGATATATGCGGGCCTATTACACCATCATGTGGACCATTTAGATATTTTATGGTATTAATTGATGCATCAACACGTTGGTCACATGTGTGTTTGTTAGCAACAAGAAATGTTGCATTTACTAGACTATTAGCACAAATTATCCAATTAAGAGCTAATTTTCCGGATTATCAAATTAAAAGAATCCGACTCGATAATGCAGGTGAGTTTACTTCTCAAACTTTTAATGATTATTGCATGTCTATTGGAATTACGGTAGAACATCCAGTGGCCCATGTTCATACACAAAACGGTCTAGCAGAATCGTTAATTAAAAGGTTACAATTAATTGCTAGACCTTTACTTATGAAATCTAATTTACCGTCTTCTGCATGGGGACATGCCATATTACATGCTGCTGCACTAATTAGATTAAGACCAACTGCAGATCATAAGTATTCTCCATTACAATTAGTCTCCGGAAGAGAACCAAATTTGTCCCATCTAAAGGTATTTGGTTGTGCAGTATATGTTCCAATTTCTCCTCCGTAACGCACAAAAATGGGACCACAAAGAAGGTTGGAAATTTATATTGGTTTTAACTCTCATTCTATTATTAAATATTTAGAACCATTAACAGGAGATGTTTTTACAACAAGATTTGCTGATTGTCATTTTAATGAATCAATATTCCCAAACTTAGGAGAAGAAAAACATAAGCTGGATAAACAAGTAACTTGGAATTCATCATTTTCTTATCTTGACCCCCGAAGTGGTCAATGTGAACTTGAAGTTCAAAAGATTATAAATTTACAAAGAATTGCAAATGAATTGCCTGATGCATTTACAGATACAAATAGAGTTACTAAATCACATATTCCAGCTATAAACGCACCTGCTCGAATTGACATTACAAAAATATCTAATGAATCTAATGTGCGTAGAAAACGTGGAAGACCACTCGGTTCCAAAGATGTAAATCCACGTAAAAGAAAAGAGCAGAATAAAGCAGTTGGTGTAACTCCAGAAGAGGTTACCGATAAAATCCTAGAAGAGGTTGATAAAGTCCCAGAAGAGATTAATAAAATCCCAGAAGAGATTGATAAAACCCCAGAAGAGGTTGATGAAGTTCCAGAAGAAACTCAGGTACCTAGTGATTACGAGATCTCAATAAACTATGTACAAAATGGTACAATATGGAACCGAAATGAAACATGTGTTGATGATATTTTTGTATATGCTATAGCAATTGATGTGCTAAATGAGGAAGATTATGTGCCAAAAACTCCTGAAGAGTGTATGCACAGAAATGATTGGCCAAAATGGAAAGATGCCGTGAAGGCTGAATTAGATTCGCTTAAAAAGCGCAATGTTTTTGGACCTGTAGTATTAACCCCCAAAGATGTTAACCCTGTAGGTTACAAGTGGGTATTTGCAATAAAAAGGAATGAGAAAAATGAAATTGTGAGATATAAAGCAAGACTTGTGGCTCAAGGTTTTACACAAATACCAGGAGTTGATTATGAAGAAACATATTCACCTGTAGTGGATGCAATAACTCTTAGATTTTTAATCAGTCTCACAATCACTGAAAACCTTCAAATGCGCCTCATGGATGTAGTCACAGCTTATTTGTATGGATCACTTGATAATGATATCTATATGAAAGTCCCTGAAGGATTAAAAATGCCTGAAGCATTGAAATCAAAACCTCGAGAAATGTATTCTATAAAGTTAAAAAGATCTTTATATGGACTAAAACAGTCGGGTCGAATGTGGTATAATCGACTCAGTGAATATCTTGTAAAAGAAGGATACAAATCTGATGTAATTAGTCCATGTGTTTTTATTAAAAGATCAATTTCAGATTTTACAATTATTGCAGTATATGTTGATGATTTAAATATTATTGGGTCTCCTGAAGAGATCGAAAAGGCTGCAAAATTATTAAAGAAAGAATTTGAAATGAAAGATCTTGGTGTAACGAAATTATGTCTTAGCCTGCAGATCGAGCATTTGTGTAATGGTATTTTTGTCCATCAATCAAACTATATCCAGAAGATGTTAAAACGTTTTAATATGGACAAAGCTCATCCTCTAAGTACACCAATGGTTGTCCGATCACTTGATATAAAAAAAGATCCTTATCGTCCCCGAGAAAAGAATGAAAAAATTATTGGTCCAGAAGTACCATACTTAAGTGCAATTGGGGCTTTGATGTATCTTGCTAATAATACGAGACCTGATATTGTTTTTTCTATAAACCTACTAGCAAGATATAGTTCTGATCCAACACGCCGACATTGGAACGGAATTAAACATGTATTTCGTTACCTTTGTGGGACACGTGATATGGGACTATTTTATCAAAAAGATACAAAGTCCAAATTAGTTGGGTATGCAGATGCAGGCTATTTATCAGATCCGCATAAAGCTCGATCACAATCCGGGTATGTGTTTACATATGGCGGTACTGCAATTTCATGGCGATCGACAAAACAGACACTGACGGCAACATCATCAAATCATGCCGAATTAATAGCTCTATACGATGATGGTTGAGAATGTGTCTGGTTAAGGTCAATGATCCAACACATCCAGGAGGAATGCGGGCTTGAGTCAATCAAAGGGAGCCCGACAGTACTATATGAAGATAATGCAGCTTGTATTGCTCAGATCAAAGAAGGATATATTAAAGGTGACAGAACCAAGCACATCTCGCCAAAATTCTTCTCAACTCATGATCTACAAAAGGATGGCCTGATATATGTTTGTCAAATCAGATCAAGCGACAATTTGGCAGACCTATTTACAAAGTCATTGCCAAGAAAAGTTTTTGAGCAACTTTCACAGAAGATCGGCATCCGTCGCTTAAAAGATGTACATTAAAATGAGGGGGAGTTTATACACGCTGCACTCTTTTTTCCTTCACTAAGTTTTGTCCCACTGGATTTTCTTAGTAAGGTTTTTAATGAGGCAGCATAACTGATCCGGAAGTATCAGTTAATTCAAATTAGTCCTGAAGTACCAAATTAATATTTGTCCTGCAGTACAATATTAATAGTGTATAATATAAGGTAAAATGTCTAAGGAAGAGTGTTATGAAATAATAAATATAGACATTTCACCTTCTCCACCTCATCCACTTTCTATTATATTTAATTATGTATTAACTCTCTTGTAATTGTATAGCTTTTTATTTTCTTTCTTTAGCCTATAAATAGAGGTTTGTAAGAGATTGAGGAGGACACTAATGTTGTGATATAATAGAGAAATAAGATTTAGCATCTCCCCAATTTTGTTTTTGCCTTGTTTTATAACAAATTGAAAATTTTAAGATATCTGAGAGGGTATGAACTCGTAATTCAGGGTACGATGGAGAAAATGTTGTCCTGGCATAAACATAATGATAATAGAATTCATATATTACGATGCCAATTAAAAAATACAGCTCGTACCCTACAAAAAAAAATCTGATATCTGCTTCTGTCCACAAATAATTTGAGGTCCCCTTTTAAATATGCTTAATTTGTTTAACACTTGACAGCTATGAAACATTACTGCCAGATAGAACATAATGAATGGTACTCCTGTATCCATCTATCTATATATTTATATCCAGTTCTCTTCAGAAATAATTAGACTCGTATTCATATGGTAACATGATGAATGAAATTTATAGCATTAATATTTCTGCTTAAAAAAAATGTTCTTTCGATCTTTTATCTCAAAGAGTATTAATGACCTTCCATCTCAAATACATGGCATGTCAAATTCATTTTCTCATTTGCTAAGTCTCAATTTGTGCCTTTCTCAAGTTGAGCAACTAATCCTCATTATGATGGCAGTAATATAGCAGTAAATCAATTGCATGAATAGCAGAAGGAAAAGATATACAATTTCAACAAAGCATGAAAAGACAAAGCCTTGGGCAATTAAGTCAGCCGCCCTTGCCCACACACAATAACCGCCCTTCCATCTCAATCGGAGCACGACGGTGACTAGATCCAATTGTTGTCGAAGCGCCACGGCCATCGAAGAAACAGATCCGGTCGTGAAGTAAGATTGAAAATAAATGCCAAAATTGAGTATAAATGTAAATATTTATTTTTGTTATAAAACAAGACAAAAACAAAATTGGGGAGAGGCTAAATCTTATTTCTTTATTATATCACCATCTAAGTGTCATCCTCAATCTCTTACAAACCTCTATTTATAGGCTAAAGAAAGAAAATAAAAAGCCATACAATTACAAGAGAGTTAATACATAATTAAATCTAATAGAAAGTGGATGAGGTGGAGAAGGTGAAATGTCTATATTTATTATTTCATAACACTCCCCCTTAGACATTTTATCTTATATTATACACTATTAATATTGTACTGCAGGACAAATATTAATTTGGTACTTCAGGATTAATTTGAATTAACTGATACTTCCGGATCAGTTATGCTGCCTCATTAAAAACCTTACTAAGAAAACCCAGTGGGACAAAACTTAGTGAAGGAAAAAAGAGTGCAGTGTGTATAATACTCCCCCTCATTTTAATGTACATCTTTTAAGCGACGGATGCCGATCTTCTGTGAAAGTTGCTCAAAAACTTTTCTTGGCAATGACTTTGTAAATAGGTCTGCCAAATTGTCGCTTGATCTGATTTGACAAACATCTATCAGGCCATCCTTTTGTAGATCATGAGTTGAGAAGAATTTTGGCGAGATGTGCTTGGTTCTGTCACCTTTAATATATCATTCTTTAATCTGAGCAATGCAAGCTGCATTATCTTCATATAGTACTGTCGGGCTCCCTTTGATTGACTCAAGCCCGCATTCCTCCTGGATGTGTTGGATCATTGATCTTAACCAGACACATTCTCGACCAGCATCGTATAGAGCTATTAATTCGGCATGATTTGATGATGTTGCCGTCAGTGTCTGTTTTGTCGATCGTCATGATATTGCAGTACCGCCATATGTAAACACATACCCGGATTGTGATCGAGCTTTATGCGGATCTGATAAATAGCCTGCATCTGCATACCCAACTAATTTGGACTTTGTATCTTTTTGATAAAATAGTCCCATATCACGCGTCCCACAAAGGTAACGAAATACATGTTTAATTCCGTTCCAATGTCGGCGTGTTGGATCAGAACTATATCTTGCTAGTAGGTTTATAGAAAAAGCAATATCAGGTCTCGTATTATTAGCAAGATACATCAAAGCCCCAATTGCACTTAAGTATGGTACTTCTGGACCAAGAATTTTTTCATTCTTTTCTCGGGGACGATAAGGATCCTTTTTTTATATCAAGTGATCGGACAACCATTGGTGTACTTAGAGGATGAGCTTTGTCCATATTAAAACGTTTTAACATCTTCTGGATATAGTTTGATTGATGGACAAAAATACCATTACACAAGTGCTCGATCTGCAGGCCGAGACATAATTTCGTTACACCAAGATCTTTCATTTCAAATTCTTTCTTTAATAATTTTGCAGCCTTTTCGATCTCTTCAGGAGACCCAATAATATTTAAATCATCAACATATACTGCAATAATTGTAAAATCTGAAATTGATCTTTTAATAAAAACACATGGACTAATTACATCAGATTTGTATCCTTCTTTTACAAGATATTCACTGAGTCGATTATACCACATTCGACCCGACTGTTTTAGTCCATATAAAGATCTTTTTAACTTTATAGAATACATTTCTCGAGGTTTTGATTTCAATGCTTCAGGCATTTTTAATCCTTCAGGGACTTTCATATAGATATCATTATCAAGTGATCCATACAAATAAGCTGTGACTACATCCATGAGGCGCATTTGAAGGTTTTCAGTGATTGTGAGACTGATTAAAAATCTAAGAGTTATTGCATCCACTACAGGTGAATATGTTTCTTCATAATCAACTCCTGGTATTTGTGTAAAACCTTGAGCTACAAGCCTTGCTTTATATCTCACAATTTCATTTTTCTCATTCCTTTTTATTGCAAATACCCACTTGTAACCTACAGGGTTAACATCTTTGGGGGTTAAGACTACAGGTCCAAAAACATTTCGCTTTTTAAGCGAATCTAATTCAGCCTTCACGGCATCTTTCCATTTTGGCCAATCATTTCTGTGCATACACTCTTCAGGAGTTTTTGGCACATAATCTTCCTCATTTAGCACATCAATTGCTATAGCATATGCAAAAATATCATCAACACATGTTTCATTTCGGTTCCATATTGTACCATTTTGTACATAGTTTATTGAGATCTCGTAATCACTAGGTACCTGAGTTTCTTCTGGAACTTCATCAACCTCTTCTGGGGTCTCTTCTGTGATTTTATTAATCTCTTCTGGGATTTTATCAATCTCTTCTGGGATTTTATCGGTAACCTCTTCTGGAGTTACACCAACTGCTTTATTCTGCTCTTTTCTTTTACGTGGATTTACATCTTTGGAACCGAGTGGTCTTCCACGTTTTCTACGTACATTAGATTCATTAGATATTTTTGGAATGTCAATTCGAGCAGGTGCGTTTATAGCTGGAATATGTGATTTAGTAACTCTATTTGTATCTGTAAATGCATCAGGCAATTCATTTGCAATTCTTTGTAAATTTATAATCTTTTGAACTTCAAGTTCACATTGACCACTTCGGGGGTCAAGATAAGAAAATGATGAATTCCAAGTTACTTGTTTATCCAGCTTATGTTTTTCTTCTCCTAAGTTTGGAAATATTGATTCATTAAAATGACAATCAGCAAATCTTGCTGTAAAAACATCTCCTGTTAATGGTTCTAAATATTTAATAATAGAAGGAGAGTTAAAACCAATATAAATTCCCAATCTTCTTTGTGGTCCCATTTTTGTGCGTTGCGGAGGAGAAATTGGAACATATACTGCACAACCAAATACCTTTAGATGGGACAAATTTGGTTCTCTTCCGGAGACCAATTGTAACGGAGAATACTTATGATCTGCAGTTGGTCTTAATCTAATTAGTGCAGCAGCATGTAATATGGCATGTCCCCATACAGAAGACGGTAAATTAGATTTCATAAGTAAAGGTCTAGCAATTAATTGTAACCTTTTAATTAACGATTCTGCTAGACCGTTTTGTGTATGAACATGGGCCACTGGATGTTCTACCGTAATTCCAATAGACATGCAATAATCATTAAAAGTTTGAGAAGTAAACTCACCTGCATTATCGAGTCGGATTCTTTTAATTTGATAATCCGGAAAATTAGCTCTTAATTGGATAATTTGTGCTAATAGTCTAGCAAATGCAACATTTCTTGTTGCTAACAAACACACATGTGACCAACGTGTTGATGCATCAATTAATACCATAAAATATCTAAATGGTCCACATGATGGTGTAATAGGCCCGCATATATCTCCCTGAATTCTTTCTAAAAATGAAGGAGCTTCAGGTCCAACTTTATTTGGAGATGGCCTAATAATTAGTTTTCCAAGAGAGCATGCTTCGCATGTCAATTCTTTTGATAATAGGATCTTCAGGTCCTTTAGGGGATGCCCATTTGCACTTTCAATTATTCTCCTCATCATTATACTTCCTGGATGACCCAATCTTTCATGCCACAATGTAAATAATTTTGGATCAACTAACTTCTGGTTAGTTACCATATTCGATTCTATTGTACTTATATAAGTACCATATAATCCAGAAGACAATCCTTGCATCTTTTCCATTATAATTTTCTGGTCATTTTTAATAGATGTGATATGAAGATATTCACAATTTCTCTCATTCATAGTTTCAATGTGATAACCATTCTTTCGAATGTCTTTAAAACTTAGTAGATTTCTTCTGGATCTACTCGAATATAATGCATCATTTATTATTAATTTTGTTCCTTTAGGTAACAAAATACAAGCTCTTCCGGAGCCTTCAATTAAATTACTTGCGCCAGATATAGTGTGAATATTAATCTCACCAAGATGCAATTGTGAAAAATATTTCTTACTTTTCAATATGGTATTTGTGGTCCCGCTGTCTACTAGACATGGATCTTCTTTACTTACCACTGCATCAGTCATTTTCCTTTAACATAAAAAAAAATCAAGAATAAAATAAAATATCTTTATTCATTAATTTTATTTGCATACAATATAAAAATTGAAATGTAAATTAAACTTTTATTAAACATAAGTTTCTACATTTTATTTTCTCTCTTAGTAAAAATTTCCATTTCTTCATCCATATTATAAAAAAAAAAACGGATATATCAAGATGTGTATCCATATGGCATTCATTTTGGGATCATTTTCAGTAAAGTTCATTTCTATACTTTTCCTCTTTTTCTTTAATGGCGTACGACAGGTACACGAACAATAATTTATCATCCCACATGTGTAGCAAATATCTTTTGAATGATTTCCTTCTTATTTCTATTAATACATATTTATAACATAATACAACTTCAGGTTATTAATGCCATAACTTCGAGTTATGATAAATGAGAAGGAAGATAAATCCAAACTTTGTGGGATTTGTCATGTATATTACAAAATATATACGTATTAATAATTTCAGATTATTAATACCATAACTTCAGGTTATTAAAGTCATAACTTCATGTTATAAATGCCATAACTTCGGGTTATAAATGCCATAACTTCAGGTTATATTAATGCCATAACTTCAGGTTATTATAAATAAAATGAGACATAAATATAAATAAAAGAATATATAAATTAAATAAATAAATTTAAATGTATCAATAATTTCGGATTAATTTTTATATAACTTCAGGTTATAATAAAATACTTATTTAATAACTTCTGGTTATTAAATTGCTTGACTGCGCAATTATAAAATTTAGTTTGATATAACTTCTGGTTATATTTTGATCCAGTTACCTATAATAACTTCTGGTAATTATATTAATCTTATATGAAAAATTCTAATAAAACTTCAGGTTTTTAATTATAAATAACTTCATGTTATTATTCATCTAGTGACCTATAATAACTGCTGGTTATTATATTAATTTTATACTAAAATTTCGAATAGAACTTCAAGTTCTAAATAATTATAATAACTTCTGGTTATTATTCTATTCGGATAATACGAACTTCTAGTTCTTGATAAACTTTTGTTTCAATAATAACTTCAGGTTAACATTCTATCATTCACTTCAAGGAATGATTCTTATAAACTAAAACAAATATAATAAAAATTTAAATGAAAATTAATGAAAGATATAATAATCAATCAACTAAATTACTTACATAATAACTTTGCAACTTTTTTCGAGTAATTCGTGCAACTTCAGGTTTTGGCTAAGAACTTCAGGTTCTCTTGTATAAAATATTACGATTAAGAACTTCAGGTTCTCTTAGAAAAACTTCTAACTATAGTATGTACAAAAGCTTCTGGCCATTATCATGTACTTGTTTTATCATTCTCTTCAGGGAATGAAAATATTACTCTCATTCAATATAAAATAATAAAATTTCATCCAAGAAATAAAAATTATTACTAACAATAAGGTTAATGAAATATAATCTAAAGAGTACCTTCTTCTAGAGAAAATTGTGTTGCAATTTGACTATAGCGAACTCGTGCTTCTACTAAAAATGAAATCTCGTCGCAACTTGACTAGAGCAAACTCGTGCTGATAACGTGTTATAAAACAAGACAAAAACAAAATTGGGGAGAGGCTAAATCTTATTTCTTTATTATATCACCATCTAAATGTCATCCTCAATCTCTTACAAACCTCTATTTATAGGCTAAAGAAAGAAAATAAAAAGCCATACAATTACAAGAGAGTTAATACATAATTAAATCTAATAGAAAGTGGATGAGGTGGAGAAGGTGAAATGTCTATATTTATTATTTCATAACAATTTTTATGTTATATGAGGAGTTAGAATTTAGAATTTTGTAAATAACTTTTTCTTATCAATATATTTGTTGGTGGTAATTTTAACCACTAACCATAAAAAAAAAAAAGACAAAACCTTGTAACAAGGCATCAATAGAAGTATGAACCATTGCTGAGAGGCTGAGACTACCTATTTCTTATAATAACCTTTTTTTTTTTTCCAATATGCCCAAGAGATTCTACTATGATCCAATGCAGCCTGAAAGTCATGTCCTATATTCACCCATTTGACCCTCTCATCCAGATTATCCTTCAGAGGGGAGATCTTTGTGCATCAAACACCTGAAATTAGCTTATTAATTGGCCCCAATAAAAGATACATATATAGTTTTGTATAAATTGAGCATAGAACACTGGTGTAATTTATAAATAAAGAAAAAAAACATTTTGTATCAGTTGCAAATAATACAAAAAGGGGCGGGCATAACTATTTTATCTGGACTTTCAATTAGGATTTCCAGAATCAGTTGAATCGAGATCCAGTAGCGTAACTCAATTTTTGGATTTTAAATCGTGACCGTCCAATTTGAGATGAGCATGCGAGATGAAACACTGGATTCGAGATAGAGCACACATCCCGAGATGGATCGTACGAGATAGAATATCATATTCGAATCGGACGGTCTCGATCCAAAACCCAAAAATTGGGTTACATTAGGGGATCCGGACCCGAATCAGTTTTGATAAAACTATTTGCCAGACCAATGAACTACAGTAAGACCATTTGGAGGAACAAAACCTGACAAAAGTGGCTTGGGTAGTTAAAAACTCTGCCCCGTAAATTGTTTCCCAAAGTGTTGTTTTAGTTTCGCTTGTTTTGTACCAACTTTTGCTAGTTGCCTAAATCAACCCAAAATAACTCTTTATTAGCCCCAGTTGAACAAAGCCTCAATCAGTTAAACACTTGCGCTCAATTAAACCATTTATCTAAATTATGCAATTAAACAAACATGTAAATTGATAACTTGTAACAATGCATCACAAGGAAAAAGAACATGATCAACCAATTAAGTACATAACATTAAAAACAAATAATACACTGCCATATTTTTCAACTCCTTAAATTTTTTTCCCAATTTTCAAGCTTTTTGTCTAACTGAACCCTCCTCCTTTGCCCGGGCTTGGGACCGGCTATGTGCACATGACATAGGCGGAGTTAAAACTTGGAAATCGTTAGTAGCCAATGATAATAAAATAAAATTATAAAATTAATAAAAGTGTAAATTACTTATTGAAAGAAGGAAAAGAGTACTACCACCATATATATCATCCCAAAGAAATATATCACATGCTTAGAATCGGTGTTACGACGCCTTCAAGTGGGAAATGCCAGGTGATTTGATCTTCAAACATTCCCCTCCAAGCTTCCATGGACAAATGCCATGGTCATTTGCCACCAGATTTGTGGACAAATGCCACATTTTCACATTATCTAATCTCATCAAACACAGTGTGGACAAATGCCACCAGATTTCATCACAAGCACAATAAATAAGATATGCATAACTCAAGTATGAGAGATTTCAACACCACTAGCTAGAATTACAAGCAACTACATGGACAAATGCCACGTCAGCCTTCTACGATCTCATTACGCACTGGGGACATACCACATTTTCGCATTCTCCAATCACATCAAACACACCGTGGACAAATGCCACCAGGTTTATTCACAAGGACAATTGGAAAAACACATCGTGGACAAATGCCACCAGGTTTATTCACAAGGATAATTAGAAAAAAAAAAACCGTCGACAATTGGAAAAACACACCGTGGACAAATGCCACCAGGTTTATTCACAAGCACAATAGGTAGATATGCATAACTCAAGCATGAGAGATGCCAACACCACTAGCTAGAACTACAAGCAACTACATGGACAAATGCCAAGTCAGTCTTTTCTCAATCTAATCAAGACCTGTGGACAAATGCCACGTCAGCCTTCTCCGATCTCATAACACAACCACATTTTTGCGTTCTCAAATCTCATCAAACACGCCGTGGACAAATGCCACATATGGTTTCTCATCAAGCCTGTGGACAGTTGAAACCTTCAGGTTACTCAAAACCCCATGACCAACAGACTCCACAGTTGACTTTCTCCAAGCCAAGTGGACAAATGCCACATTGCTCTTCTCATCAAGCTTTTAGTGGACAAATGTCACTCGGTTAATTAGGCGCGTGGACAAATACCACTTGATTAATTAATCACCAAGCTCAAAGAGAGGTCTCTTGATTCATAATCAAGCACATAATGAGAAAAGTCCCTTGATAAGCACATTGCATGAGAGATGGCACCTTGCTTCCAAATCAAGCAAGGAGAGAGAAGAGAGACCCTTGATCATCATCAAGCACATAGGGAGAAAGCACCTTTCTTGATCATCAACCTCGCATAGAGAGAGACCTGTGGACAAATGCCACAGAATTAATCTTCAATCTCAAAGAGAGAAAGCCCCTTGTAACATCATCAAGCTCAAGCTAATAGAAAGAGACCTGTGGACAAATGCCACTTAATCCATCAAGCTCATAGATAAAGACAAACAGGGGAGACAAAGACCTTGCTCCAATGCCGCCTGATTCATCAAGCTCATTTCAAGCAGCCTGTTTGATTCATCACCCAAGCTTGGTGGCAAATGCCCACCCAAACCTGAGATATCTAGTGTATGCCATCAAATCACACAGCTATATGATGAAATACTGTGGTAAGATGTGGTTGGCATCTCCTCTATCGCTCTGGATCACCTATAAAAAACATGTCAATTACTCCTCCATCGCTCTGGATCACCTATAAAACATATCAATTTAGAGTATAAGTATAATAAAATATGTTTTGCAATAGAGAAATGCTCACTTAATGTTTGCTTACAGTAGTTTTTCTTGTTTAATTCCCTTCTTTTATTTTCATTTATTTTCTCTTTCTTTTCTTTGTTGGAGGTTGGGCTACCTATCATCTTCATACCCCAATAAAAAAAAATCCTCAAATCAACCATGTAACCTAAATTAAACTATTATTGGCAAACTGAAACAGTATACCTCATGCTGTCAGAAGTTTCCAGGGTTCTGAAAGGAAGAAGTTTACAGAAAAGAAACTGAACAATCAGTAACAAAGTTGACCAAAATATTTTGGCCGCCACAATTTATAGATTATAATTGTATCAGTTCCCAAAAGTTTGAATCCAAAAGTACCGTGTAGTAAATTTTGCTCTTTGTTTCTCAATCTTACAAATTTTGTTCCCCCGGAGAAAAATCGCAAAGAATAGAACAGATGACAACCTTGCGGTAAAATATGATAAAATCGTGTTTCAGTTATAGCGGTTACACTTGAAATAAATAAAACGTGACAATCCAAAGTATTTAATCTACAAGAATAAACCCTAAGTGGAACTACAGAGGGCCAACAGAATAGGATCGACCTTCTTAGACGATTTAAATTTTGAAGAAGGAAAGAGAAAACGAAAACGTGAAGAATCAGAACAAAATCATAGATTGAGAAGAGAAGAAAAAAAAATCGACTTGGCGCTAACGAATCCCAAACTCAAACCGATCTTTGTGAGAGAAGAGAGCAAGAAATTTACCTTTCCAACAGATAGGAACGCATCCGGTCGAGACTCGAGAGGGGAGCGAGCGGGGCAGATCAGATCCCCAAGTGAATTTGGCGGAGGGGTGAGGGAAAGACCAGAGAGAGAGAGAAAGAGGCAGCCGGTGTGGGTTTGCACTTTGCACTTTGCAGCGAGAGCGAGCGGACATAAATAGAGCGGATTCAGCAGTTAAAAAGGAAGTCGGGTTTTTTCGATCTAATTTTAGCGGATCGGACATATCACGGGGAAGAAAATAGATGGCCCAATATTTTTATCTGGCCTAATAATATTTAATTTCATTCCAATTTTAAGTTAATTTAGGAATGTAATCAGATCATTTTCTTTTTTATTAAAATTGTTTTCGAAACATTTTGATGATAAATATATTAATTCATGTTCGCTTATTTATCTCAAAAATTAATATTTTTTAGGTGTATGAAAGTTTCTTTTTTAATTTATGAAAGCTAAAAGCATTTAATTTACAAAAATAATTGTATGAGTACAATACTTTTTAAATTAATTTCAGTAATTTGTATTCTAATTTCAGTCTAATTTTATGAATGTAGATGTTCTGGTCGAAACTTAAATTTGTATATTGTAAAGTTTAGACTATTTTCTTCTGGTTTGCCAAAATAGAACCTCAAGTCCGGCCCCTTTTAGATGAAATTTTGAATTTAATATTTTAAGAGAGCCGCAAATGAATCAAATCTAAGATATTCCCTTGCATTAAGTACACATATGTGTGATTTGTTAATAGTTGTAATTAAAAAATAAAATATTCAATTGAATATCAACTATTCGATCAAATAGTCTGTCTTTTTTTTTATTATATGTATCTTTTTATATTTGTTTATATATAGAAGTCTAAATTTATTTAGACATGCTAATGCATCTCTAGCTCTTTCTATCTTATAGAATCTATGCTTCCTCTTCTTTCCTCATTTTTTTCGAAAACTTTCATAAACCCTCTAATTTAATACTTAATTTTTTTATTGGTAAATGTTTAGAATAAGTAACATATCTTGTCAAATCTGGTAAAGGTTTGCAGGCTAACCGTGAAGGAATACATGCATTATCTCTTCGAAGAACCATGATTACGGAAAATTGGATATAGCACTAAGTTAGCTTTGTTTAAATTTCGAAACAAAATATAAACAAATATCACTTTAAGGAATTTGACAGACATCAGTGTTGGTGCATCAATAATGTCCGTTTTAGAAAAGAATTAATGATAGCAAACATGTAAATATATCAATATGGGTTCCTAATTTAAAAACCGACACGGAATCTTATAAATAATATATGCCTTGTATCTTGAATCTTAAAAATAATATATTATGTTCCAAATGAATTTATGAAATCTTGCTTAACACGTTGGAATATAAAAATTCATCCCACACGGAAAATTGCAATGAAATACCAGTTAGTTAATTAGTAAGATGATTAAAAAAACAAAAAGAAATGAGTTGTCATATGTTGATAACTTTATTACTTACTGTGGAAATTCGTAATAATATTTTTTTTTGTAAATTCATTATGTTCTTTGAAGTCATATTTTATTTTATTTTAAGGAATTTTTGAATTGTTTCGATAATTAATTGGTCATGTCTTGTTGTCTTTTTATATCATCTAAGAAATTTATTTGTCATTTAATTATCTCATTTAATTAAACTTGATTATTCTATATTTTAAGTACACCCATACATATATATTCTCCATTTAATTAAACATGGATATATGGTGTCAAATTATAGCTCACGTTTAGTTGACTGAGGTACATGAGTTTAGTCATCACTTAAATCGTCAAACGTTTAAACCACATGTTTAGATAGTTTAACTTGTTATTCATGTAATATTATTCTCAGTGGAAATTCTTTTTTGATATTTTTCTCTTCTTGTCTGACCTTAATTTTAAGTCTTCGCCAGACAAAAATAACTTAGACATATCTGACTTGATACTTCTACCAGACCGGCATTTTTATTCATAACCAAAAAAATAAATAAAATAATATTAATAACCAGACTCTCAAAAAAATTCCATCCATAACCAAACCGCCCCCCGGAGGCGGTTTAGTCCCTCCCCAACCCGCCCCCCAGTGGGGCGGTTTACCCCCAGACCAACCCGCCCCCCGGGGAGGCGGGTTGCTACAGTTTTTTTTTATTTTTTTTTTTAGGATTTGAATTTTCAATCTAAATAATGAATTTATTTATTTGAAATTATAGATATGAAATTAATGACTAAAAAGAATATGAAATTAAAAGAAAGGAGAAGTAATATCTCTGATCAGTAATATATTAGTACCTCCTCAGGACAAGTGCTTTCATTTGGTCGACTAGATCCTTGCTTTTGATTCACAACCTTTATTTGCTTCACTTCAGTGTTCATTGGCACATTCTTTTAGGAAAAAAATTAATCAGAAAGAACACAGAAACACAGACTAGATTTATTTACTTATGTACACTAAATCTAAAAATGAGAAATAAAATAGTAAAATAAAACCGTTAGATTTAATCTTACTTATTATTTTCTTTATGCACATACAAAACATTACAATAGCAAACAAAAATGTTCAATCTTACTTACTTATGTCCTCAAATTGTTTTTCAAGATCTTAAAATATATCATTTTTTTTTAAATCTTACTTACTTAATAACATTATTTAAAAAATATATATATCATTAATTACTTAATGTTTTTTGCATTAAAATAATTTGAATTGAAAGTTATAAGACTACTGTTTTATTGTATGTATATATTATTGTCACACCCTGACAGCGGGGCCGACAACCCGCCACGCTGTCAGAGCAAGGCGATTTTATTTTAATACACAATCTTATAAATATATACATATACTACCAATGACATAGACAAGAGTCACGATACCTATAAAAATTTGTGGCATGTCCCGCAGTCTTCGAGTTTCACATCTTATTTGCATGTCTTGCGCTTTGTACCTGGAACCCACAAAATGGAAGGGTGAGAGATTGAAAATCTCTCAGTGCGGTATTCAGTTCCAGTCGAGTTATCCTCAGATCCGACCAACTGAAATGAAAACAACATCGAGCACAAAACAAATATAGACCATGTACAATAATAATCTAAGGACCAAAGAATCTCAGTTACCAACTATAATCAGTCAAGAACCAAAAATATAAGTCCACTTTAAGAAATCATCAAATATCACAAAAGAAAATCAACAAGCCAGAGAAACAATTAATAAATTATAACCATCAAGCATAATGAAATATCATAATATGCAATGCTCATGTACAATAGACTTAAAAGTTCAATCCAATTTAGTTGTGCAACCCTATCATATAATCATGATTTATTTACAAAACAATTGTGTTAAATGCCATACAGTCGTAATTACAAAGGTAAGGGTAATACCATAGTATGATGGGGGCAATTCACACGGAGCGCTCCATGCCTCGATCATGCGCTACACATAACAGCGCCTACATGATCTGATCACACGCTACACATGACAGCGCCTATGCGATCGACTGAAACTCATATTTGGTTTTAAGTCACGTGCCACACATAACAGCGCCTGCATGACCTCAATCACGCGCTACACATAACAGCGCCTACGTGATCGGCATATTTCAGAATTGAGTTCAAGCATGCGCTACACATAACAGCGCCTACATGCTTGAAGAATTGCCCACCATACTAACCTTTCTGGCCTACATTTTATGAATGCAATATTATATCAAAGTTCATTAGGTTCTGACATAGTTCATTAACACAATCACGCGCTACACATGACAGCGCCTACGTGATTGACTAAGTTTCACAACTAAGTGTAAGTCATGCGCTACACATAACAGCGCCTACATGACTTCGATTTTTAGATTCAGAACTAAGTGTAAGTCATGCGCCTACATGACTAAGTTTCACAACTAAGTGTAAGTCATGCGCTACACTAAGTTTTATTTTGCTATTTTATTTCTCATTTTTAGATTCAGATTCAAAAAAAAAAAAACATTAAGTAATTAATGATATATATTTTTTTTAAATAATGTTATTAAGTAAGTAAGATTGAAAAAAAAAATGATATATTTTAAGATCTTGAAAAACAATTTGAGGACATAAGTAAATAAGATTGAACATTTTTGTTTGCTATTGTAATGTTTTGTATGTGCATAAAGAAAATAATAAGTAAGATTAAATCTAACGGTCTTATTTTACTATTTTATTTCTCATTTTTAGATTCAGTGTACATAAGTAAGTAAATCTCAGTCTGTGTTTCTGTGTTCTTTCTGATTAATTTTTTTCCTAAAGAAATGTGCCAATGAACACTGAAGTGAAGCAAATAAAGGTTGTGAATCAAAAGCGAGGATCTAGTCGACCAAATGAAAGCACTTGCTCTGAGGAGGTACTAATAGATTACTGATCAGAAATGTTACTTCTCCTTTCTTTTAATTTCATATTATTTTTAGTCATTAATTTCATATCTATAATTTCAAACAAATAAATTCATTATTTATATTGAAAATTCAAATTCTAAAAAAAAAAAAAAAAAAAAATACTGTAGCAACCCCCCCCCCCCCCCCCCCCCCCCCCCCGGAGGCGAGTTGGGGGAGGACTAAACTGCCTCCCCGGAGGACGGTTTCGATCAGAAACGAAGGGCTCCAATTCTCCAAATGTGTTGCTCTGACGTCAGCTGATGTCATTCCAATTTTGATGCTAAAATTCATCCCAAATTGGAAAATACATGGTCAAAGCTCTCGCCACCTGTGCTCTCCCTTCTCCATCTTCTCTTTCCCCTTTGTTTCTCCTCCCTCCTCTTTTCCTTCCCAGCCTCAGAAATATCATAAACCTAACTCCTTCCTCCCTCCCCTTTTCCTCCGTTTCACCTCCTCCCAGTCTATTCCTATTCCAATTCCAATTCCAATTCGGTAACCCCCATCCCTCTCGTCTTCGACCACCTTGATTTCGCACAGTATCTGACCTCTCCGCTCTCCGTTGTTGTTTCGATGTCGCTGCTAGACAGACAAGCTCGAAGGTTTCAACAAGCAGCAAGATATTGCTTATAACATTACGGTATGTAATGTATTTGTCTATTAATTCAACTCTACTAAAAAAATCATGGCTGTCATTTTTTTAGTTGTTGTTTATCTATGAGAGCCATCTTCTTTACTGACAG